>JAPKLW010003740.1:3971-36481 GCA_026898455.1 Plectranthus barbatus
AGAATTGAGAGCTTGGACTCAATTCATTCCGCATAATCTTCTCTTCTCTTCTTCATCATTGCTTGGAATTTGGGAGCTGGGACCCAATTTTACTTCGACTGATGGTGCATGACTACTGGCAAATTCGAAATGAGAGCTGGGACTCATTTCCTTCGTTGTTTATGGAGTAAGTTCCGCCAGTAGATACCACCTGTGGTTTTGAGCCACCACTAAAGAAAACATGGAGACTAAGAGCTTGGACTTAGTCTTAATCAGCATCCTTCAGAAAATCAAGAACGGAATGAGAGCTGGGACTCATTCTTCCTCAACACTAGGGCTCGCATCAATCTCCATAAGACCGAGTTTGATGCACAACTCCTTGAATCTTGCTTCTGGCAAAGGTTTGGTGAAAATGTCAGCTAGTTGATCATCGGTTCTGATGTACTCTACGCTGATATCCTTCTTCTCGACATGATCACGTATGAAGTGATGTCGGATATCTATGTGCTTGGTCCTAGAGTGATGAACCGGATTCTTCGTTATGCACATAGCGCTGCTGTTGTCGCAATAGATGGGTACACAACCAGTGTCCACTTCATAGTCTTCCAGTTGTTGCTTGATCCAGAGAATTTGAGCACAGCAACTGGCAGTGGCAACATATTCAGCCTCAGTAGTAGATGTAGCAACTGAGTGTTGCTTCTTGCTAAACCAGCTGATTAGCTTGTGTCCTAGAAACTGACACGTACCACTGGTACTTTTTCTATCTATACGGCATCCAGCAAAATCTGAATCTAAATACCCAATGAGTGTAAGCTCATCATTCCTGGGGTACCATAAGCCAAGTGATTCAGTTCCTTTGAGGTATTTCACTATTCTCCTAGCAGCTTCCATGTGTGACTTCTTTGGATTGGCTTGATATCTGGCACACACTCCGACTGCGTATGAAATGTCGGGTCTGCTGGCTGTCAGATAGAGAAGTGATCCAATAATACCTCTGTAGCTAGAAGGATCAACCGATTCTCCTTCTTCATCAAGAAAGATCTGGCAACTGGTGCTCATCGGTATTCTAAGAGCCTTAGTCTTCTCTGGGCAATATTTCTGAATTAGGTCCTTGGCATACTTCCTCTGATTAATAAAAATTCCATCAGCTGACTGCTGGACTTGGAGTCCTAGGAAGTATGTTAATTTGCCCATCATACTCATCTGGAATGAGTTCTGCATCAGTTGAGAAAACTTCTCACAGAGTGACATATTCTTTGACCCGAATATAATGTCATCGACATATATCTGTACCATTAGCATATCATCAGCATCCTTGATAATGAATAGAGTCCTGTCGATCTTCCCTTTCCGAAATCCATTACTGATTAGGAACTGTGATAGCGTCTCGTACCAAGCCCTGGGCGCCTGTTTCAATCCATACAGGGCCTTTCTCAGCTTGTACACTTTGGTGCCTATTTCAAAGCCTGGAGGTTGTTCGACATAAACTTCCTCCTTTAGCTCGCCATTCAAGAAGGCGCTCTTCACGTCCATCTGGAATACCGTGAAACCATGATACGCTGCATATGCAAGGAACAGCCGTATCGCCTCCATTCTTGCAACTGGTGCGAAGGTCTCGTTGAAGTCGATGCCTTCACATTGCTTGTAACCTTTGGCGACTAAACGAGCTTTGTTTCTGATTACAATGCCATTCTCATCTCGCTTGTTCTTGAAAACCCACTTGGTGCCAATCACTGACTGATGTGATGGTCTCTCTACCAAGTCCCAAACATTGTTGCGAGTGAATTCCGCAAGCTCTTCTTGCATGGCATTGATCCAATCGGCAGATTCTAGTGCAACTCCTATGGAAGTAGGTTCCATTTGAGAAATAAAACAAGTCAGGAGCGCACTGCCGTGTCGAGTCTGAACAGAACCTTCTGGATCACCGAGAATAACATCGGATGGGTGATTTCTCAACCATTTGGGAAGATGAGAATCTGCTGGCGTTGGTTCTTCTGTCCTGATGACTGGTGCTTCCTGAACTTCACCAGTCGGAGCTGGTATTGCAACTGGTGGTTGACCTTCACCAGTCGGAACAGTCTCTTCGTCATCTTCACTCTCTGACTGATCTCCTGATCCTTCTGCGGTATCTGCATCGTCAGCTGGTCCATCCACTCCAGCTGGTTCACCGTCTTCTTCTGGTTCAAAAATTCCAGACGGAATTCCCCCTGGATTATTGCCAGTTCCACTCAGGGTGATTGAGTGTAAGGTCTCAGCAAGGTCAATTGCATCACCGACCCTCCCGGATTGCTGATGGGCAACCGAGGATACTGGTTGTGAAGATGATCCAGTCATAGGTCTAGTCAAACCAGTTGGTTGAGTATTGGAAGAATTCCTGCCCAACTGATCAACGACATCATTGACCTCAGGAACATCTTCAGCCAGTTGTCGTAATGTCCTGCGCACTAAAGTAGCTTCATCAAAAACAACATTGCATGTTATTTCCACAAGTTTGGTAGTCTTGTTAAATACTTTATAGCCCTTGTGAGAGGGATGTCCATATCCGACAAGGACACCCTCATCAGCTTTAGGCGAAAAAGCATTTAACTTCGACTTACCATTATTATGGACATAACATGGTGAACCGAAAGCACGAAGATGATCTAGAGAAGGCTTACGACCAAAATAAACTTCGTAGGGAGTTTTCTTGAGTCTGTCGTTGATCCCGCTTCTATTCTGAGTATAGCAAGCCGTCACCAACGCTTCTCCCCAAAAACTCTGTCCTAAGCCGGATTCTGCCAGCATGGACCGGACCACTTCTTTCAGCGTCCTGTTCCTACGTTCTGCCAGTCCATTCTGCTGCGGTTGCCTTGGTGCAGATCTTTCATGCTTAATGCCAGCTTCCGCGCAAAAATCCATCAGCAGACTGTTGCAGAATTCCGTCCCATTGTCTGACCGTATCCGCTTTACCAAAGCTTCTCTCTGTTTCTGTGCTTTGACAATCAAATCTGGAAGAATGATTTTCACTTCATCCTTGGTTCTGAGAAGCTTTACCCAGGTATAGCGCGAGTAGTCATCGACTACCACCAGCGAATAACGTCTTCCTCCAATGGTTTGAGGTGCTACTGGTCCAAAGAGGTCCATATGTAGCAATTCGAGTACCCGACTGGTACTGGGGCAGACTGGCGACTGGTTCTTGAAGGACTTCTTAGTTTGCTTGCCCTGCTGGCATGCTTTGCAAATTCCTTCCTTCTTGAATCCTCCCTTGGGAAGTCCATCCACAAGATCATGCTTGGCCAGGTAGTTGATAGTTCTGAAATTCAGATGACTCAACCTTTTGTGCCACAGCCAGTTAGTTTCCATAGTACTGGTGGCCACGAAGCATGAATCTATCTTCCCGCTTTGCCAGTCAACGGTATAAAGTCCTCCGTTCCGAATACCTCTCAGCTTGATCTCGCCAGTCATCTCGTCCTTGATCTGGCACTCTGATTTCCCAAAGTGAACTGTGTAGCCACTATCGCACAGTTGACTGATACTTAGGAGGTTGTTCTTGAGAGAGGTGACAAGGGATACATTTATAATTCTGACATCGTCCTTCTCGATGCAGCCCTTGCTAATAACTCTGCCCTTAGAGTTATCACCAAAGATAACTGGAGGTCCTTTGACCTTGATAAGATCTGCAAACAAATCCTCTTCACCAGTCATGTGAGCTGAACACCCACTATCTAAGATCCACTCTCTCGACCTCTAAAGCTGTGTTGCATGATCCTGTACCTGCAAGAAAGATAAAGAATTTATTTAGGTCCCCGATCTTCTGCGGGTCCTGCAGGGTTAGATCGCTGAATGATTCCTTTCGGAATCCAGACTTTAGTGATTTTCAGCTTAGTTTTACCCTTGCTGATATCATCAGTAGCCTTTCCCTTCCTATTGATGTAATGCATGAGATTGGTTTGGGAAAGTGTGGCTGTGTGTGTAACTCCTTTGGAAGTATTCTTCCGCTGAGAGTTTCGGAAATATTTTTCCGGTTGTGTGTGCTGCCTTCGTGGTCTCTGGAAGTGTGGACCACCATGGCTAGCCTTCACAGCCCTTTGAGAAAACTTGTGATTGGGCTCAGGCCTCTGATAGGTATTCCTCCTATCAGGTAATATCCTTCTCTCAGAGTTACTCTGAGATTTGGATCCCTTGTAAGTATGCTGGTGATTGGCATACTGACGAGGTTGTGTGTGGATTTTCTTGACAGCTGGTGCTGGCTGTCGGATTCCACTGGTAGCTGACGCTGACTTCATTGCCTTAGTATTATTCGGCTTAGTCTGCGTCTTAGGGTGTGCTGGCGTCCTGTCAGCAGAGGATTTTGCCAGTTGAGGTTTTTGTCGTGATGACTCACCTATGTATCTGGTCTTATTATTCCTGTGCTGATTAGCCATACGGGACTGACTGGTATTACCAGCTGGTGCTGATGTATTTACCAGTTTGCCCTTACCCTTATTAGCTATGAATTCGGGTTGGTTTATGCTCAAAACCTTTTCAAATCCCAACCCGGATTTATCAGTAGGCTTTCTCCAATGGGATAGAGCCTCTTCCAAATTCTTGGAGCCTTTATTTAAATGATTTATTTTATTGTCTTGCTCAAGGACAATCTTTTGAAAGGTATCTCTCTCAGTTTTTAAAGTTTCAAAATTTTTGAGCAAATCTGAGTGAGTTTCTTTCAGAGTGGCTAACTCTACACCGAGTGACCTAGATTTTTCAATCTCATTGGTCAAAATAGAAATCTGATTTTTTAGCGAGGTGTTTTCGCTGGCCAAGATATTCTTTATTTCGTAAACTTTAAGAAATTCTTCCTGAAGAATATCTATGGTGACAACCTCTGAGTCGGAGCAATGCGACTCAGCATCGTCTAGGATGCATGGAGACATGATGTGCAATGAGGGAACAGATTGTACCTGGTCGTCAGCAGCAAGTGCTTGTTCCTCCTCACTGTCAGCACATTCTTCATGTGCTTCCTCTCCGAAAGCTACCATCAGCGCCAGTAGCGCTTCCTCTTCTGACTCTTCATCTGACGCATACTCTCCATCATCATGGTCAGGTATATCAGGAACCTCTGTCCTTGTCAGCATGGCCTTAGCAACGGCCTTGGATGCACGCTCTTCAAAGAGCTTCTTCAGCCTTTCCCGCTCATCTTTATCCACCTGTGGACATTCAAATTTAAGATGATCAGGGGATTGGCATTGATAACAAGCGCGGGGAGCTCTCTTGACGAATTTTCCATCAGTTGAGCTAAGAGATACTCCCTGTTTCGACTTGGCTTTCTCCAGAAGAACAGCCAGTCTCTTCATTTGTTGCTCAAGATCTGCGATAGAGCTCTCGCTGCCTTTTGAGTTAGATCCCGATGGGGATGGGATCTCTTTCTGCTGGCTGTGCTGCCCAGCAGGTCTGTCAGTATGAAAAGGCTTCTTGTGCTTCCACTTGAAATCCCTCTTGACGAAGTAGGCTTCGTCTTGTGTTTTGATGCTGGGAGATCCAACGGTCCGAATGGCTTCATTTTTGTTCACCATTTGGATATCCCACTCATGTGCTTGGAGCTGAGCAAATAGCTCCTTGGGAGTCATCTTGGATAGATCCTTCTCCTTAAGAGATGTAGTCTTCACAAACCAGTCCTCCTTGGGCATCTTTGACAGGATCTTTGCATTAAGCTCTGCATTCGAGTACTCCTTGTCCAAAGACTTCAGCTCGCTGACTATAGCATTGAATCTAGCCTCCATCTCCTTGATGGTTTCACCAGTCAGCATCTGGAATGACTCGTACTTGTCCACCGCAACTTGCAACTTGTTGCGCTTCATCTGATCTGTCTCCGTACAGAGACTATCAAGGTAGTCCCAGACTGCCTTGGCGCTGTCAAATTGGAGGGCTTCCTCCATCAGCGGATCTGGAAGAGATGATAAGATCATCTCGAGAGCAACGGAGTCCAGCTGATTCCGCCTCCTGTCTTCAGCGTTCCATTCTTCTGGGGGCTTTGGGATCTCAGCAGCTGGGCGATCTCCTAGCTGGTGTTGTGTCTTGGTGATCTCGATCGGCCCTTTCTCCAGCACGTCTTTCATCTCCGGATGGACGCTTTTCAGCTGAATGAACGACCTCTTTCGCCATATATCATGCTTGTCCGGATTGTAGTTGAGCAGCTTTGGGATATTCATCTTGCGTACCTGAGCTAAACAACAGACAGACAAAGTGGAGTGCAAGGAAACTTGGATCTCGGTCCTAAGCGACTCAGTGTACGACCAGTCTAGAAAGACCGACCGCGCCTGATACCACTTGTTGGTCCCGGTTTTTCAGAGTATAAAACGTTACGCAGCGGAAATAAAGTTAAGTGTTTTCTTGCACGCTACTTACACACAGCTGACAACTGGCAACTGGTCAGCTGGTGCTGGTTACTCAGTACACAGCTGACAACTGAGATCTGTCAGCTGGTGATTCAAAACTTAGAATATTTAGCCTTGTTTGCACAGTTATATATCAGTTTCAAGATATACTCCAGCACTTGAGTGCTGGGTTTAAAATATGAATGAAAGACAGAAAGCTGATAAATAACAAAGGATTTTTATAGTGGTTCGATCAATCGATCTACGTCCACTCTCCAGTCGAAGCACTGGAAATTCCACTAAGAGTAATCAGGTACAGGTATCCTACGATCTATCTCTAGCTGGTGAATGCCTCGTCCACCAGTTCACTAGATCAACCGCTCCCGGTCCTGGATCCTTCTTCTACTCTTCACAGCTAATGGAGTGCGAGCACGTCACTTCAACCTCCACAGCTAGCTGGGTGTTTTAGTTCTCCCAAGAACGTAACAGTCTCTACGGCAGAATGCCCGTAATAACTCAAGTGCTGGTAAGCACAGGAGCTGCTGTGAACTCTCTCGAAGGAGAAAGAACACCAAGTGAGATCTTTAACTTACAAGCTTAGAGCTTGAAGTCTCGTGTTTGATAAATCAACACACGGAAAGCTTTATGAAAAGCCTCGAAAGTACTTTATGCAATTTTGCAGTAATATCAGTTCTTTCGGTGGTTGAGCAGATGAATGGAATCGTGGAATCAATGGCTCGTGGGATCTCATAATCATTAGTTCTGAATGTTGGTGGTTGCGACGTATTTATAGCCGCAGGAACCGATTCAAACTTTCTAGCCGTTTGGACGCATCCGGAAAGGTGTCAGACCTCGGATGTCCTTCTGACGGCGGCAGGTATGTTTTTCCGGAAAGGAACCATACCTTTGACCGCTTTATCTGACACAGATCTCTTTGTGTTAGAACGGCTCTCTCTGTCAGTCCGAGGAATAAGACTGGCGTCTTGTGACTGATAGACTTTAAGTTATCCTTCCTTAAAGTCATATTCTGTCAGTCGATTCCTCAGAGAATCTTCTTCTTGTCTCTACTACGCGGGGAGAGAGAATCTGAAATTCTGCTGGTAACATCTGACTGGTAGATCATACTGGTGATCTTGTGCTGGCAGTCTCTGCTGGTGACTTGCCCTGGCATCATAAAAGTCTACCAAATCTCTAGATGTTAACTCTTCTCGGAGTCTCCCATGACTGGTGAAATCACCGCTGGTGAATAGTGTAAGGAACACGCATTCTCCTGGTAAGGTTTGTCAGCCGCCTGCTGATGAAACCCTTCCCAACTGGTGAACAGTAGCCAGTCATAAGCGCTTCATACCGCTGGTGAACAGTGTCAGACCTAAACAGGACTTTACATTTAAGACTAGAGCTATGTAGAGACAACTGACGCTGGTAGGACTTAGGATTTGATCCACCAAAACTATAATCTAAACAAGTAAGCTACTGGGAAAGGAAACCTTAGACAGATTTCCCAACACCGAGGAATTGAAGAAACCTGTGAATACTCAAGATCAGTTGGTGAGGCCTAGAGACATTTTCCTTGTAAAGCCACATCAGATTTGAAGAGAGTAGCTACAAAGTAGACTAGCTTTATACGCATACAACAGGACATACGAGCTTCCTGCGACTGCTAGCGACTAATTACATTACCTTGTAAATTTATTTTAGTGATTTCCAGTCCATCTAACAACTGAATAGTGGACGTAGGATCATTTGACATCTGAAACACTATAGTTTTATTTTTTTTAGAAAACCACACTATAAATATCTTGTGACAATTGATAAATTGTTTGTGTGTATCTTGAATTTTGTTAAGTAATAATGCATGTTTAAGCTAATTTTTAGAGCACTTTCTAATTTGAATAAAAATCAATTGGATCACATTACTGTTGAAAGAATTCTGTTGCATTTTAAATGATAATTTGGAACCAAACATTAGTCTAATTCCATGCGCACAAACATGTCGAAACTTTAATGTACACGTATAATTATAAACTAAAATACATATTAATATTTTTTGAAAAAAATAATTATTTTGTAATTTTAAAAATAATAGAAAATTATATTGTAAGTGCAACATGTTAAAAATCGCATCATATTACAAATTTGATAAAAATCATGTTATTTAGAACTAGTAAACACTTGTTATTAACGTGGTAAAAAATATTTAATTCATTTTCCATTATCTGTATACTAACAACATGAAATGTATCAACTGTTATTGACTTGCTTCAAGACAATTCGGTCACTTTTACACATTACATGCTAAGTAAAAATTTCTTAAATTTTACAATCACGCAAGACAACCTCTCTTAGTTTAGGAAAGAAATATTCATTGCTTAATGAATTGAAAAGAAAAAATAACTCAAAGTTAAAGTAAGATAATTGTGAATTAGGATATCTAATCTAACATATCCTAATATAATTTTCATTAATTAATTCTCTCTCATTTCCTGATCCTTTATGTCAATGTTAGACGGATTTTATATAATGCTTTTGAGTTATAAAATATTCTCTCCGTCCCACCTCATTAGTCCTATTTTTTATTTTTGTCTGTCTCGCGGAATTAATCTGATTTTCTAAAATAAAAAAAATCTTCACACCAATAAAATATTAATTCTACTACACTCACAAACATTAGTAACTGTGCTAAAACCAAATGATACTAATGCCTAGTACAAAGATTTGTGTTACTACTTATTTTATTTTTTTTAAAAAAAATATTATTAATATTTATATATAATTCATAATATACTTTAAAAAATTACAATAGTTGGTAACATTTATCAATAAGTAATACATTAGCATCATAAGTGGAAGTAAAAAATTAGAAGAGTGAAGAGTAGGGGGGGTAAAGTAGTATTATACGAAAGCGATGGGGGCAAAGTGAAAATTTATCTTCAGAAAATTGAATTTCAAAAGCTAAGCTAGAGAGGGAGGAGAGGCAACTCTCCCTTTCGGAAAAATTCCACCAATTTTTCCAGATGTATATGCATTCATCAGATACGGGTTGATGCATTTATATCTCTCTGAATGTTTTAATTTGATTATTTTTTCTGATTGAAGCCAACGGCCGTGATTCTTGGTTATATTGATTTTATTCTTTTGTTTGAATCTGACTATGTGCTTAAATTACTGAGAGTTTTGAAATTTGAATTTCGATTTTCTGCATCTATTCCTCTTCGTATCGGTGCTATCAGTGAGGAATTCGTAGAATCTTTGGATTCTTGGGCTGTGGAAATCGAGTTTTTGTATGCTTGATTTTTCTTTTTCGAGGAGTTGTTTGGTGGAATTTTGTCTTGCTTGGGCTTGTGTGATTGTTTTTGTTCAATTATAATTATCGAGATGGAGCGCGAAGAGGCGGGGGACTCCCCTCCAGATAAGCAGCCGCCTCCGCAATCCGAAACTTCTTCTCCGGCGCCAGCAGATTTTCCTGCGCGGAAGCTTGTGAGGCAGCTGGATTTTACTGGCTTTAGTGGTGCACCGCCCGCATCGAGTGTCGAACAATCGCAGTTGGCGCTGCCAAGGCAGCCGGCGGCGGAGAAGCCGCAGTTGGCAAAGACGAACCAGCCGTCGCAGATGCTGTTCATGACGATGCAACAGCCTCCGCAGCCAGCTGCGCCTTCGGCTCAACATTCGATACGCTCTTTGTTGTGAGTCCCTTCTGCAGTTCTTGAATTCTGTATGATTGTTGGTTTTTATAAAGGTATAAACTTTTCTGGATAATCCAGTCCCGTGAACTGAGAGAAGGGATTATTGTGGAGTTTTAGTTTTTTCGGCTAGTTATTTTGTTTTTCATGATTAGATTTTGATCTTTATGGTTCCATACATTTTTTTTCCTAAGCATCCGGAGGAACATAGAGGCATCATGCTTTTCATAGAATGATAAGAACCCAACAAACTCCTACTTTCCTGATAGGATAGGATGGGGTGGGAACTGTTGATTTGAGTGCGCAATGTTTATCTCTTTGATTTTGTGTTCTGTCTGGGGGGCTGTATATAAAATATTTGAAATCCATTGTTGTGCGATTTTGGGAAGTATTTTCTCTTAGCCTTTGTGAAGTTTGAGTATGGCCGTATGGACTATGTTTGTATAGTCAGGGGTGTTGAGATTTAAGTATTAAATCATGATTATTACCTTCCACAAGTGGTTAGTTTTCTTTGTTTGACATATTAGTTTTAGGTCTTGTGTTTTTTTATGCCTCAACATTACAAAATAGTTTTTGCATGCAATATGCAAGCTTAATTCATCTCATTCATCATATGATCTGCCGGCCTTTTCGAAAAAGAGAATTTCATGTACGCGTATTTTCTATTTGTTTAATCAATTAACTGTAACAATATACAAAATGTTTCCACTATTTGTCTTGCCCATATATTTCTTTACATACGATAGATTCGACACTGGTGCTTCATAAGTAAATACAATATGGCTCCTTTCTCAAGCTCTTACATTTCAAAGATCAAATATTAGGTCACCCGTTGTTAAATACTTTCTTATCTTAGACTCTTAGCCTGTTTCTTTTTTTATCCGATTTGTGAAAGTATCCCTCCAGTAGCATGTGAAATATTTGTCTGATTCTTGAGTTGTTTATTTACCAAGTGAATTTATAAGTCCCTTGCTTCATTGAATATAATGACTTAACACTCGCCCTTCCTCAGGAAACCTGAATCCCCAAGATCGCGACCAAGACAAAATGTGACTGAAGTTAAAGATGGTACTCCAAAGAAGCAAAAGCAGTGTAATTGCAAACATTCAAGATGTTTGAAGTTGTAAGCTACTGTTGCAATTCGTGTTTTTGCTGTACACAAAATAATTGAAGCATTATAATTTCATGATCTTCACATTCTTGCAATGGATTTTGTCAAGCATATTCTTATAAAAAGGGTATGCATAGAACAAATAAAATTAGGTACTTGATGGACTGAGTGCCCAGTGCTGTAATTTTCATTATATGAAATACTTGACATTCATTCTGCATCTTAAAAAAGCATTTCTTTCCATTTTCTTCCCCATCTTATATAATACACCCTCGGAGTGAGGAAGGTGCTTTTTACAATTTTTGGGTTTGACCTCACACCCTACCTGTATATATAGTACTTCCAGCATTCATAAAACATTATTAACATGAAAGGCAGGAAGTTCTATTTGATTGTTTACCAAAAAGTTTAGCCTTCATGTGGTGCGTGTGTGGCAGGAGTTACCTTGCTTGGTGGTCATACAGAATAACTTAATTCATTAGTGCAGAGTAGTTCGAACAGCATAACTGACCCTTAAAATGAGAGGTATCTTCTTGTTTGCAAATTATGCTGAATAGTCCAGCCATTGCTTTATGCATTTGAAAGTTTGTCTGACATCCAGTTGTAAACTTTTGGAAATTATCACAGGTCTAATGGCTATAAATGGTAATGACTCTAAAATATAATCCTCGAAGATAGGATAAAGATTTTGGTTTCTCTAGCAGCATTTAATGTTGGAATATATAGAAATAAACAATTCTTTTTCTTCTAAATATTGTTATTTATTTTGAAGAACAATTTTTTTCATGCATGTTCTACATTTAATAAGGCAACAAGAATCAAAGAAGGAAGATGAATTTACTCATAACTCATCCATTGGCAAAATTCTACTCATGCAAAAATGTGGAACAGTCAAAATTGTTATATGATCGCTGAGAAGGTACTTTCATTAACCATGCCAGGCCATTTTGGTGCAACGAGCAACATGGACCAAAATACTTTACCAGATAATTATATATCTCTGGGAATTTTTATGTTAACAAATGCTTTCTGTGTACACGGGTTTTACATTCTTTGCCTGGTTGATAGTACAATGCCTCTCTGGATTTGATCTCCGAACTGTTCACTTTTGTGAAATGAAGTATAATGTATATATTCTTACAAATCCATGGCAGGTATTGTGAATGTTTTGCTTCTGGAGTCTATTGTGATGGTTGCAACTGTGTGAATTGTCATAACAATGTTGAAAATGAAGGTGCCAGAAGAGAAGCAGTCGAGGCTACATTGGAGCGCAATCCAAATGCTTTCAGACCAAAAATTGCTAGTAGCCCACATGGAGCTCGGGATAGCAGGGTAATTTCTTAAATTCAAGACAAGTGATAATCTTGTGTTTTTTTAATGCGTGCTTGCTACTTACGACAACATCATTAGTTGATTCTTGGATATGCAGGAAGAAGCTGGTGAAGTTTTAGTTTCAGGAAAGCATAACAAAGGATGTCACTGCAAGAAATCAGGATGTCTTAAAAAGTACTGCGAGTGCTTTCAAGCAAATATTCTTTGTTCTGAAAATTGCAAATGCATGGACTGCAAAAACTATGAAGGAAGTGAAGAGCGACAGGCTCTTTTTCATGGAGAGCATACCAACAATATCGTTTATATTCAGCAGGCAGCAAATGCGGCCATTACTGGAGCTATAGGATCTTCAGGTTATGGATCTCCCCCATTAAATAAGAAAAGGAAAGGTCAAGACCTCTTATACAGTTCAACAATGAAAGACCCTGTGCACCGGCTCGGACAGTCACATCAGGTATTGCTTTGTTATTTTTTACCGTAGTGGCAAGCTTTAAGCTAGTTAAAAAAGCAAGAATAGATCTGCTCTTGTTGATATGCTTAGTCCACTCCTTTTATAACTATGGTAAAAATGCCTACTCACGTTGGATTTATTACTTCTGCTTGTATCGGGGTTAACTTGTTCAAACCAAAATTCATTCATAATTATAAGATCTTTATCAAAATGGGGCAATCGACTCTGGGATAGTGTGAACGCATCTATAAACCTCTTATAGTTCTATCTTATTAATTATTGCTGACTGATATTCATCAGATTTATTTATGACAGGTGGGATGAGAATAAATTTCTCTCCAAAAAGTATATATATTATATATATATATATATATATATATATATATATATATTTCTGAATCTTGATTTGCTTTATTTTAATTCATAAGTGGCGAGACTCATCTGTAGTAACTGCTAGACTTACACATTTTGGCTTGCTCCAAATGTCACTGCATGTAAACCAAATGTGTTGTAAACAAATAAAATGTAACCTGAAAGTGAAGGCTATCATTTTGCTTCATAATTTTGAGAATCAGGGGACTGAGGAGATAACCTACACCTTTATCCTAAACAAAAATCTCATTTCACTGGTTCATGCAGAATCAGGATAGAGTGATCACAATTTACTGTAGTCAGCAAAAGCAAAGCTAGGTTGCGTGAAGTCTACTATGACTTAATTTTCATGCATTTTTTTTGCGTATTTAAAATAAAGGTCCATGGGATGGTTCAATATTTTTTAGTCTCCTAAAATTAATTTCTGGATTTGAGCATTATAATTTCCACAAGTTTCTTTCTGAATTGAGTAGGAGGCTTTTAATAAAGCCCAAACCACAAGTCTGCAATCTTGAGCCGCCTTATGTATCATAAAGCTTATCTTGAAGTCCTATTAGGTATTTAGGTTACCCAAAGCTTGGTTGTTTACCAGTTAAAGATTGTTGCTACAGTTAACAGTTGGAAACCTAAAGATAGATGTGCTGACACCTGTTTGCTTGCTGGCTTAGTAATTAATTACCTATTACTCTTACCCCATTTATAGACATCTGTATAGATGGAGTCTTGATAAACATACATTGTATGCTTTTTACTTGCACAATTCATATCTGGTGCAAAACAATCATTGTATGCTTTTGATTTTCATAATTCATAGATGGGGCAAATTTGCCAATGACAGGTAAACCAAATTAAGGCTTCTGTATCTTCCCCTTTATTGCCTTCAATTCCTGGTGCTGGCCCCAGTAATGCATCAGCCGTAAACCCGTCAAAGTTTACTTACAGGTTACATTCCTTCCAATGGTTATTATTTTCCTTTTTTTTCAGCATTTCTTCAGACAACTAATCTATTGCATTATATTCAAGGTCTTTGTTAGCTGACATCATTCAGCCTCAGGATCTGAAGGAGCTATGTTCAGTTCTTGTTGTATATTCAGGAGAAGCAGCAAGAATGCTTGCAGGTATAGATGGGCTTGAGATTTTCATCCTATTTTCTGCATTTATATAGTGGTTTGCACTCAATAAAAGCATACCAAACCAGAATCCGGTATGAATAGTGTAAAAGAGTCTTTTGGGTAGTTTTGGTCAATATTAGGTTACCAGATTTTAAATAAGAAGACATCAACTTAGTAGTTTATGTTATACCATAAAATTGAACTGGGTAATTAAAAGATAATTTCAGTTAACGTTCACCACCAGGTTTGCTATACTTTTTAAGGTTCTTAAAATAGCTAGGCTACCAAAAGTGGGAGTCTTTAAATGGTGATACTAGAGGCAATCTGCTAACAATGACTGTTAATCTTCTTAAAAACAATAAAACAGAAAAGCAAGCAGAATATTCGGGTGAAAGCTCATTGGTTTCTTCATCACAAGATATGTCTCAAAGCCAAAAACAGAGTTCAGCTGAGAGAGTTCAAACTAAGGATCCTTCCGGTGAAAGTCAGGTTCAGAGGACCTCAGATGGAGCAGATGTTTCAAAAGGAAGGCCGATGTCACCCAGTACTTTAGCTCTGATGTGTGACGAAGAAGATACAATGTTCGCTTCAGTAGCTTCCTCTAATGGTCTGGTGGAATGTAATGAGCCATCCCAGTTGACCACTGAGCAAGGACTGCCTGAGGGTTACGCCGAACAAGAAAGAATCATTTTAACAAAGTTCCGAGAATGTCTTAACAAGCTCATCACATTAGGAGAAATAAAAGGCAAGCCTCACCCTCATCCTCTATTTTGCGATATTTAACTTATTGTGAATTAATGCACTCATTGTTTGTTCCAAATGTTTAGATGAAACCCTGATAGTGTTGGAGAACACACACCCGTTCTTTTTCTTTTTTTAAGTTGTATGTCTACGCAGTTGAGAATAAGAACTCAAAATATATTAGGAGGTCATTGCATGCAGGAGTCTGACTAGGTAATTGACATGGTATAATGCCAGCTCTTTTTTTATGGCTCAAACACTTACAAAGTCAATAAGGCTCAAACGTATAATCATTTTGGTGGTATAATTTTAATCAGGATAACAATTAGAGAAATCAGTGAGAAGTTGTGATTTATCCATGGAACGCCCTTAAACATTGGCACACCATTAGCAGCACTAAAGCACTTCTCCTGTAAATCAAAGTTGGAGCTCAATCTGAGGGATGAGTTTTGTAGACATTGAAACCTGAAAATGATTCTCATAATTGATTTTGTTATGGAATATTTAGCGTCCATGCATTTTGTAGATTGTTGTTGTTCTGTTTTGCAGTATATATTGACAGCACTTGAAGCTATATATATATATATATATATATTTGGTCCAGTTGGGTTGTTTTGTGATGGATGAGTCCTTGTGTTGAATACACAGAAACAAAGTATTCGTTGTTGGGGCGGATAGAATCAGGTGAGGTAAGGAGTAGCAGCAGCAGCATTTCAAACCAACCACCCATAAGCAACGGCGTTTCCATATATTCGCAGGACGCAGTGAATAGATCTGAAAATAATGCATTCTGAAAAATGAATGAAATGTGTAATATGATGTGTAGGATTAGATTATGTTGCTGTTGCTGCTGCTGCTGCTGCTGCATCATTTGTAATATTATTAGGCCCATTGCTGTCTTCGTTGTTGCAGCAATAGCTACTACATATATAGATGCCATTCTTACAAAATTGATCCATTTGTTTTCTTGCATTCATTTACATTATTAATTTCAATATAAAATTCTTTTCTTTTTTTCACTCAGCCTACTGACATCAAATCACGGAGAACTGACAGGATTCCAAGTAGTTCAAGAATATAAACTTGACTCGTTATTCTGCTTTGGTCTCTCAAAAGAAAAATAAAAAAAGAAATCAACTCTGCTTAGCCTGAAAAGAAGGAAAAATAAAATGAACTGTGTAGGTAAAAAAATCATAATATGTCCCAAAGACCCAAACATAGACGTAACATGTGAAATTTTGTATGTGATGTGATCAAGGAGGTTATGAGTGTGAGATACTTGAGAGATTCAGCTCAATATTGTATTCTATTTGCAAAAAGATAAAATAAAACTTTTTGGGATGTTTTTCAATAGACTACGATTGAAGTCGTTGATTTCTTCAAAGAAATTGAAGAAAGTTGTGGTTTACAAGCTTTTATCACTTAAAGAAACATTTCAAAGAAATAATCTTACAATACAATTAACTCTATATTATTACAAAATACAATAAATAATCGTCCAATATCTGTTTCTGTTTCCAACATCCATGATTTAATACTTGTCTTACATTATTAATTTATGTATCAAGATTTCGTCCATTTTCAATTATTAAATTACACATAATACACACAGTTTTTATATACTGCAAATAATTCTTCCTCCATCCAAATTTAATATTCTGACTACTTTAATGATGTGTGGCCCAAAGTAAACAACTTTATCCTTCCAAGCAATGTTTTGTCTAGTTAACTAATTATTGAGTTCCATAACTGTACATATGCTTCTCGATGAACTGAACTGCGCACGAGAAGAAGATTCTTATCATACTTAATTTCAAAACCCTATTTGTGTCTAAATATGTGTGATGGTGTGCAGCTTCCTAAATTTAGTCTTTTTCAATACGCATATTCATTATGCGTGGACATCAATCACTTTTATTCCACTAAAGTGCCTTGTCTTGTTTTAAATGATGACCCCAAAAGACTTGTGTACCACTACCAATAGCCAAAATCATTATTGCTATCATTTCCACACTCCACAATATATAATCTGATTATGGAAGGAATAATAAGCTTGTGCAATTTTCAATCAACATGGATCCTGTTAGTTCCAACACCAATAATAATAATAATAAAGGGGGTTTCTTTGACAGCACTACAAAAACTGACGATAATTTTGTTTATTTTTCCTGGTTGGGGGAGGGGGCTGAGAGCTGAGACGTTATTCTTCTCAACATCGCCACCATTTGCTGAAATAAATAATATAATCACTTCATTGAAAGCAATAAACTCATCCCTCCGCGAAGAATCACAGGCGCGACTTGGTTGATGTTGAGGCAGGTACACCCTGCGTATAGAAAGGCTTTTGAGTCTCTACATATACAACTTACAGACAGAGAGATGAATAAAGCCACAGGAGAATTAAGCACAACATGAGCTATACTAGGAAAGTCAGCAATGTCTTTGCTAATTAAATTTCCTTGTTTCAATCCGGAAACAGGGAACCACTACTCCAATGCATAAGGATTCAAACAATCACATTATACAATGATAGCGAAAATATTCATGAAATGGATAACAAGCATTCAAGCAATGAGTACAAACATAAGAAGCTAAAACAAAAGCATACGAGGATCAGGTCGTTCAATGTAATGTAGCAAAATAAAAGAGAGAGAATCTGTTAAACCTATTCATGCATTGCATCATAGGACTCACATTTGTTTTTCATAATGCTAACTATAGATTGCATCAAGCTAAAAGCCTTATTAATGCCAATTTTATATATGAGGTGATTTTGAACTTAATCTGCTACCAACCGTAGGAGTTCTCTGACGATGGAAATTCTGATATCAAACTATCTTTGCCAATGTAAGCTATTAAATAATTAGCACATGATGTTAAGTTCCTATGTACACAACCACGATATTAGTAATAATTTTCCTTTGAGGACAGTACAAATAATTTCTTTTTTTAACTGAACCACAAGCAGTATAACATGATATTAAGCATAGAAGAATAATTACCAACGGAATGCCTCTGGTTGCTCTTTCTTCCAGAAAACTTGATGGTTTGAAGAAGTTACCATACAATTCAGACCACTTCTGCAGACTTCTGTATATGCGATCTGCACCAATGGTGTCTGCCCAGAAAATAATGCCTCCGCTGCACAGAAGATGAACCTTCTTCAGTGTAGTTTTCTAACTTACTAATAGTACTCAATAAATTCATGGAAAATTTTGTTTGAATAGGCAACAAGGGCTAATTATATGGCTGCATGATAATCGCATCTTGACAGTTATATCCATAAATAACTGTTTAGAATGTATCAATTTGCCTTTCACTAGCATAGACTCTCAGTTGGATTCACTCAATGGCAGGAAGAGAAATCTATATCACTTCGTTTTTTGGATTGTTTGATCCAATAGTGTTCCTTCGGATAGGAACAGAGTTTGCAAAATATGATTCCCGGTATTGCTAACAAGTAACAAAGCCATTTAGAGAGTTTCTAAAATTCGACTCAGATCATAGAAAAAGTAAAATAGTTAAAGTAAAGAAATGATATCCGTCTTAAGGCAGAGATTGGATAAAGAACAGACCGATACGATGGGAAACTCATCCCAAGAATTGAAGCAGTATCAAGATCTGATGCCCGGACAACCACACCATCATCTAACACTCGGCACGCCTCATTGACCACTGGAAACAGTATCATCTCAACAACTTCTTCATCAGTAACAGATATAGGCTGCATGGGTGATTCCACATGAAATTTATAAGCATCAAACAGATTTGAAATGTGTCAAAGGCAAAAGTAACAAGCAAGGACACAATATTTTTTATGCACGAGTCATGCGTATGGAGTAATAAATCTGCTACACACCTTCCCACCAGGCATAATATTAACAATTCTTCTAGACTCCTGTATAATTGGAATCACAGAAGGATCAGGTTTGGGCTTGCTTCCTTTCTCATAGATATAATATCCTTTTCCATTATTTTTACCTGCAACAGTGTGATATCTATAAGTATAATTTGAAGATGAAATGAATCCTTTTGAACAAGAAGGAGAACGACTACCGTTCCTCCCATTCTTTATGAGAAGCTCAACTAATGGAAATTCAAAGGTCCGATCAGGAAATGATGAGCGGAATTCTTTAGTTGTTGCAACAGCCACTCCATATCCTGCAACATCCTGAAGCCTGCAGAAGAACCAGGAATCACAATCATTAACAATGTGCTATCAAGAATCATAATGGAGGTGATTGAAATAATTTTAAAACACTCATTGTGTATAAAGTATAAACTTAGATATCATCAGCAAATCACCAATAAATTCATCTTCATAACTGGATAAAATTGCCAAACTTGGGCACATGAGAAATTTGAAGACTTCGAAGGATGAATATGCAATGAAGGGGCAGAAAATTACTGTAATGGGCCCATTGGAAGGCCAAAGTTGCTGATTAGCTGATCAATTCTAAAAGGATCCACCCCCAAGTGTAGCAGAAATAATGCACTTTGAGAGTAAGGAAAGAAGGTTCTATTGACTGCAAAGCCAGTGCAGTTCCCAACTACCACAGGAACTTTCTTTATGATCTTCCCAACAGTCATTAAATCAAGAATTACTTGTGCAGAAGTCTTCTCTGTCCGTACAATTTCCAAGAGAGGCATCACGTGAGCAGGACTGCCAACAATAGCATCGCAATTAGCAATTTAATGAACTTATTGATAGCAGAAGGTGGCATTATTTGACAACAACTAGTCCAAATCGTATAAATAGCTTCTTACATAGAATAAAAATAACGCATCAAATGAACATCTTACTAAATGGATTTACTAATTTGTTATCTGAGAAAAGATTTTAATAACCTTTAGGTAGTTTGAATGCTAAAAAACTAATCTAAATCTGGATAGAAATAGATCACATATTTCACAAGTTTGGTTTACCACATGTATCAATTCACATAATTTTCATGAATACAATGTATGATATCGAGAAGTATGTTTAAGATAATGCATTCTATACCTATCATAATATAGGCAATGCAATGAATAGAAAATTGTTGCTCTCTCTCTCCTTTTTAACCATAACAATCCAACCAAATACTAATAAACTAAAGGCTTCACTGCAAATAACAGTTACAAACTTTCAGTTCAATCGAATTTAGAAAACAGTTATAAACTTTCGATTAAACACATGGCCCCTAAATTTTACGAAATTAAAGTAAAAGTCAACCGAGATTTGAGATATTAATATGAAGTGCACTAGTTGGGATGTTTTGTTCTATCACAACACCATCAAAGAAAGTTACAACTAATTTCCGTTTAGATTTCCCCAACTCGGGGACCATATATTATAAAGAAATAAATTGGAAGTCCTTTGACTGGCACTGCTAAAATTAAAAAGATATTATCGTTTATCAAAATGCAAAATGGCTGAATCGTGAATTCTTTTGCAATAAACCCTAACTTAAGATAATGATATTGTGGAAACATCCCATCTGTATTTCTACCTTTGGCCTCAATCATGTCACATAAAAATAACAAAATCAGTTCTAAGTTTTCAATTGCACCTGAAAAAATGTGCACCAATGATCCGATCTTGTGACTTGGTTTTTTCCCCAATTATATTGAGGTCAATAGTAGAAGTATTTGAAGCCAAAATACAGTGAGGTGGGCATGCATTCTCAATATCAGCAAAAATCTTCTGCTTCAGAGGAACATTTTCAATAACAGCCTGAAATAAAGCCATTTGTCAAAAGAAATGGATAACTAGATATCAACAATATCATTGATAAGTTAGGTCGCAGATAAGTTTTGATCTAGAGTTAAAATTAAAATGTGAGTACGTAATGGTATAGATCTCATTTTTCATGGAATCAAACCCAGTAGATTAGATGCAAATCAAGATTAATACAGTCTAATATCCATATAGATCAGTGACTAGATAATGACAATATTTGTTCAGGGAACGACTAGACCTGGAGGTAGGTAGACATTAAAATAGCTCAGAAATGCATTATATGGATAAACGAAAATAAGAAAGAAATATAATGCAGATATACCCAATCTGATAAGTTACAGCTATATTAGGTTTAGATAAATCGCAATACTTTTCAACTTACCTCAATAACCATATCCACATCCTTGAAATCAGAGTAGTCCAAAGCTCCTTTAAGCATCAAAAGGGCATTCTCTGCTTTATCCTTTGACAACTTTTTTCTTGATACCAGACCTTGCACATTCCCTTCCAGACAAACACAGAAATGAACATTCAAGGAAGTAAAAGAAAATTTGAGACCGAGTGAAGTAAAAGAAAATTTGAGCCCGAGTGAATCGTAAGTTGTTATATTTGTAATCAGATATATACATACATTTTCAACACAGACCAGACACAGAAATTTAAAAATTTGTTAAAAGCATGCCTCTACTAACCTTCAATTGATTTTACACCCTTCAGAAGATACTCAGAATTGATTTCTTTGAGAATGACATAAATGCCATTCAAAATTAGTGCTGTAGCTATGCCAGAACCCATCAACCCCCCACCAATAACAGCAACTTTCTTTATTTTTCTTGGTTTGAGCCCAATATCAGAAACATTTGGCACCTGTATCATTCAAAGCTTTCTTCATATTTGGTCAACTATAATGCTGCTCGATGAGACTTGATAAAATAGAACAGACAACAATAGCAGATGTATCAAGTAATAGCCTCATTTTTTAGCAACAACAAGATGTAGCAACAACAGAAGAATCTTGAACACACCGCAAAGCAAATGGCACTACATTGTATATTACTCTAGGGTTTAAAAAACTCTGATTTTTGTTCCAACCAAGACAATTTCTCTTGAAAAAGGAGCCATGAGGTACTTTCTTTAAAAAAGGAGTCATGCTAATCGGTATCATATAAGACCCACGATACTCATCTTTAGTAGAAATTTCAAAAGATATCAGCTGCTGACTTCTGATACTTACAAATTGGCACTTAACCCTGTCAAGGTTTAGAGAAAGGTGCCCACAGTAGGAAAGTGCTTAAGAAAACATATGGAATTTGCAAGTATAAGAATTTTTGGGCAAGGAAAAGGCCCGTCTCTCTCCACCCAACCCACCCACAGAGAACACTAGTAGAATCGAAAGAGATGGCGGCCACACCATTAATTAGGATGAGGGAGGTGGTCACACCATTCAACTAGAACATGGAGAATGATTTTTTCGTTCAAGTGAAATTCCTAATCCTATTATGTCTTAGCTGGTGAAATTCCTAATCCTAATCTGAGTAAAAAAGAATATCAAATCATGATTGCTTTGATTTCTTCAGTGTGTCATGGCTGGTGACTTACAAGAGCGATCATGAGAAGATAATATGCATCTTGCAGGATGTTCTAATTTTCAATGGATCGACTGTCTCAAACTGAAACTTATTCGAACAGCTTTTTCTAATGACTCTCAACATGGAAGCAGTTATATAAGCAGCATTCCTATTCTTGCTAACATCATACAGCAGAAGTATGTATAAGTGGTTCACTGGACAGTCATACCTTACTTGTTGCCCTTTGAGAAAAGAATGCATGGACTAGACCTTTGGATGTGTCTGTGGAGACTAGCTCCTTAAATACCATCGACTCCTGCAAATAAAAAATAAAAAAATGCAGCTCTGGTAAGTTGCTAAAGCACAAGGAGAGCAATTTTTGGAGATCTTTTCTTACAGTTGTGAATGTGGTAATGTTTATTTCCTAGCGTAAAATTACTTGTTGTATGTCTAAACAATATTTAATATAGTTATTGTTCATTTTACATTATTACAATGATTTTTTAGAAAGAGTGCACACCCTACTATCATCCATATACACATGGATCGCACAGGTGCAAGTACAATATATGATTATGTTATATTCACTCTAAATGCATTCTTATATTGTCAAAAACTGCCACAAAGACGCACACAACACACATAGGGAAAGAATCAAAAAGAAACTATCACCCAGGTAAGAACTAAGAACCAAAAACATGCATTTGAAACACCTATAGAAGCATTTCAAAAAGACTAACAAAACATTGAAGAAAATTCGAAAAATTAATGCAACATTTTAGAAAATATCGCCAAATTACAAAAGCTCTTCATTTGAACTAAGCACGCATAGAGAAACTTGGTGTTTGTTGAGTTTTTTTATAAATGTTTTTTAGTTGATTTAGATGCTTCTGTTTGGTTCCTACTTCCTAGTTCCTACCAGAACTGCTCCGCTGCTAAGATACATATGCATGTGTGTTTATGCATTTTATGAATTAGTATAAATAATGTCTAACAATATACTTTGAAATTTTGATTATTTTTATATACACCAGATATCAATAGCCACACCCGACAATATTAGAATATATATTAGAATGATCAATTTGAGCCTAACTATTTAAAAAAGCATTGCAGATGCATTTGTAATTATGCTTTGAACAAGAAAAGAAACCCAAAAATGTATGTGAAATACTCATCTAGATAAACAATATGGTTTCCTGATATGAAAATCTGAATTTCAATTTGGACAAGTAAAATAAAGCATGATGTGATAATAATATTATGTTAAAACATTAGTAATAACAATCATCTTCTACAACTGAACAAATGAACTAAATTGCACGAGCCATAACAAAGTGGACAAAGCAAACTGACAAATCTTATTATTGCCCAAATTTTTTATTGTCATTGTACTACTCTAGCTAGAAACTACACAATTAGATGACCTATCCTTGCATGTCATAGAAATTTTCAGGTGATATCAGAATTCCATGTTTTTTTCACCCATAACCCAAGAATCTTGACTCACTCTGTCACAAGTTGTAGGAAAGCAACTAGCAAAATGCCATTAATATATATATTACAATATTGAATAGCCAAACAATTCTAAAAGAAGTAGCAATAACTAAACAGCATGAGGTAACTATGAGAAATGATGCTAGAAATTAAATTACCTTCAAAACTCCGTGATAACCACCATGAATGATTCCTTCCTCAATTACATCAAGACAAGCCTGGTGCTGAGGCAAATTTTTAAAAGTCTGTTTGGCTTGTTGCCTTGCTGTTTTTATTATATTAACCACTTCTGGCAGAGAATCAAGTCTGTCTATCCTATGAAGTGAGCGTATCCATGGCTTGCGCTTCTCTGCTATGTCTAATGCCCATTGACGAGCTACTTTTAGCATGTCTTCAGGAGGAACAACAGCATCAACAAGGCCTAATTTTTTTCCTTCTTCTGAAGTTATTGATTTGGAAAACTGTAACCAGTAAACATCACCAAAAAGAATTACCGCAATGTTAATCATTCATAAACACACTGCATGAAGACAAGCAGAACGTTCTCATATTATTGCAGTGTGCCTATAAACTTAACATGTAGGTAAATACTTACATGAACCACTAATATATTAGTATATATTGTTGATATATTCACTATTACTAAGTTATAATTACATTATCTCCATTGTACCAATTTTAAATTATTCAAAGCAATACTCACATTTTACCCATTTGAATTAAACAAGTTTGAATGTAGAAAATTAATATATTTACAACAAGAAAGGATATAGAATGATACATAGATCACGCATAAAATTCATAAAACTTGAAATAAGATAATAGAAGCAATCTGACATGTTCAAATTTCTTATAATAGATATGACACAATTGTATTTAGGGTAAACAATAAAGAGGTACGCTGAAAATTTCCAAAAATAACTTATTAAAACTCATAATATGAATGAACATGTTTAGCACCAATACATAATTTTTTACAAATTACATTTTATAGATAGAGAAACCTACCAGCATGAGTTCAAGTGCTTTAGGCAGCCCAATAAGCCTAGGGAGACGCTGCGTCCCTGATATGAAGTAGAATCGTGAGATTAACTCGAAGAAGGGATGGGAACGGGCGTGAGCCTACTGTTCGTGGGCTGTGGCGTCGATTTAATTTTAATTATGTTTGAGTTTAAGTATTTATTTCCTAGTTTATTTATTTGAGTTTTAGATTTAGATTTTCTAGATTATTTAGTTTAGATTTGAAGTTATCCAAATTATAATTGGATTTATATCCTAATTATAATTGGATTAGTTTAGATTTAAATTAGATTTGATTTAGATTTGGTTTTAGGTCTATTTAAGTTTAAGTTTTTATTATTTTCATTAAGCAATAAAATTATTATTTTGGGAGCATTAATTCGCTAGGGCACGTCTCGTACGTGATTAGGGTTCTGCTTCTATCAATTGGTCCGACCTGCCGGATCCCGTTCTCGCCGGAATGACAAGCTCTACGAGCGATCAACAGGATAGGCGGAAATCAGCCCATGCGATGGCAATGGAGAAATTGAAAGCGCAGGGTGCGCAATTGGCAGATATTACGGCAAGAATTGCCGCTCTATCTGAGGCGATCCTTGGATCGCGAGATCGGGGTTCCGCGACTGGAGGCGCGGTGGCTGCCGGGAAGTCCACAGAGGAGGGTGCACGTGCTGGAGGTGCAGCACAGGCGCACGGTGCATCAGTTATGAGCAACACGTTGGGCGCAGGAGGCGCTGCGAAGGCTGGAAGCGCGAAAGGCGCTGAGGGGCTGGGCGCGGGTAAGGAGGAGACGACGGCGCAGCAGTCGCCGTCGTAGGTTCAGGAGCTGCGACAGGAACGCAGGCTGTCTGCCGTGCATAAACAACAGCCTGGGCATGGTTGGGAGGCGGCGGCGGCGCAACAGTTGTCACTGCAAGTGCAAGAGCCGCGACAGGAATGCAGGCCGCCGAGGAAACAACAGCGACGGTCGCACATGGGGCGCGAGAAACTGCACACGCATAAAGGGCATCCTGTGTCCGGGTGGCGCGAGCGACGACTGGCGCGGGGGTGCTGCAAGCGGCGCGGCAGCGACGGGTGCTGTGGGTACGGGCGGCGCAGCAATGACAGGTGCTGGCGGCGTGGGTCGCGAAGGTTTGGGCACAAGCAACACGAATCTGGGCTCGAGCGGCGCAGCAGCAAAGGGTGCGTGCGCAGGAAACGGAGCGCCCAATGCCGGAGACTGCACGCGGGCGGAAGGCGCACTGTGCACGAGCAGTGGCGGGCGCATGGGTGGTAAAAGTGGCGCAGCACCGGCGAATGCTGGCAGTGGGGGCGTGGGTCACACAAATATGGGCACAGGCGGCATGGATCTGAGAGAACACAAATGTCTCAGCAGGAGTCGCAACATCTGGGCACGGCTGGGGGTGAGTCGTTGGACGGTGGCGGTCAAGCGTTGGGTGCTGAAGGCGCGACGGGGCTGAGGAACACAGGGAGGAATATTGTGCCACAATGCCATTCAGAAATTCATAAGCAGGGCACAACAAAGAAGGGTGCAAGCTGCGCAATAAGCGCAATGTGGGATGCTGGGGGAATGAACACGCGACTCGTCGGGGTGGATGAGATTGGGCTGAAGGGCACAAGTGGAGCGAAGAGGCACCTGGATGGAGAGAGTGTGATGGGAGGCCAGAACCGGTGGGTAATGTCCCTGTCGGTGTTCAGCAGGGAGGAGGAATTGGATTTGCACGCTATTCCACCATGGAAAGTCGCAGCTGCAGGGGTGGCAATGGAGGGGGCTATGTTGTATTGGATGACATGGCTAGGCTGCATTGTATTGGGTCACATGGCTACGAGCAAGGAAACCAGTCGTACCGAACGAGGAGTTTCGCAGTTCATTTGGCTACGAGCAGGAAAACCTTCCGTACCGTGGGAGGAGTTTCATGGTTTGTTCAACCTTGAGGACAAGATTGTTTTGAAGGAGGATGGAATTGATATGAAGTAGAATCGTGAGATTAACTCGAAGAAGGGACGGGAACGGGCGTGAGCCTACTGTTCGTGGGCTGTGGCGTCGATTTAATTTTAATTATGTTTGAGTTTAAGTATTTATTTCCTAGTTTATTTATTTGAGTTTTAGATTTAGATTTTCTAGATTATTTAGTTTAGATTTGAAGTTATCCAAATTATAATTGGATTTATATCCTAATTATAATTGGATTAGTTTAGATTTAAATTAGATTTGATTTAGATTTGGTTTTAGGTCTATTTAAGTTTAAGTTTTTATTATTTTCATTAAGCAATAAAATTATTATTTTGGGAGCGTTAATTCGCTAGGGCACGTCTCGTACGTGATTAGGGTTCTGCTTCTATCAGTCCCTTGATTAACAACCAGGATAAGAATAGGACAGTTGGTGAAAACAGATGAATTATCTGCTTTAAGGTACTAGTAAAATGAAAAAACAATACACAGTTTGTACCTCCTGAACCAGGGATAACTCCAAGAGTGAGTTCTGGTAGACCAAGTTGTGTATTTGGTGTAGCAATGCGTGCGTGAGAAGCCTGCACAATGTTTATTGATTGATTGACATGTAATAAAACTTCACCACATAAGGTACTAACAATAAGTTTGGACACTTTTAAGCATGTCTAGAGAAGATCGTGAACCAGGGCTAGCTCCAAGCCGCCTCCAAGAGCCAGTCCCTGCATGGCAGCAACAGTGGGCTTCTTTCCATCTAATGAAAATAATGTTAAGCTTCAGAAAACTTTAGATTACTCCATAATAGCTAAACAATCACAAATGCCAAATAGAGGACCTTCTAGTATATTCACCGCGAAATCAATAGAAGTTTCAGGTAAGACGGATATATCTCCTGCAGGGATGAGGTAAAAGTTATAGCATAACAACTTAAAGAAGTGCATGAAAATGCTAGTACGTATATACCTGTTTTATGCACTGTCTCAAACACATTTATGTCAAAGCCACCGGAGAACTTGCCACCATCACCTTAAAATTGATTAGAATTGCAAAGTCAGTAAAGTGAAGCTCAGAGAAACAAAAAAAACTCTGTAGAATGTTCTCCAAACAAAGACAGAAGCTCGTCTTGTTCATGGTCAACAATTCAACTACTTGACACAAATGGCTGTATTATGATGAGTTGCAATCATTATATCCAACGAACAAGAAGTATCATAAGATAAAAAAAATTAAAAAAAAAAACATCGTGCATCAAAATTCCAATTTATCAAGTTCATAAATTCCTAAGAAAAATAAAATAGAGCATAAGACATCAGTTTCACCAGCAGTAAAAACCTTAGATTACTGAAACTAAAGCCGTAAATAACAGAAAATATCTGGCTTCTTATTCCTAACAACATTCAACGACCAAACAATTAAAAGTAATCAATAAACCAAATGGAGAATCACCGGCAAGAACAACAGCTTTGACATCATCTCTTCCCATCGCCTCTCTGTACTTCTCCTCCAAGCCAGCAAAAACTGCAATAATAGAAAAGGAAAAATCAAAACATAATAACGGCATCACAGCTTCATTGTGTGGGCGAGAAGGTCAGCGAAGCTTACTGGTAAGGGCGAGAGCATTGACGGGAGGGTTGGAGATGGTGACGATCGCAACGCCATCGTCTCCGACCTCCATGGTAACTCTAGGCTGCCTCATTTTTTATGAGTTTCTTCGGGATCAACGAAAAAAAAGTAGAGAGGTAAAGCGATTGCGCGGGGATTTGAGCCAAGGGGGATCTAGTCCAGTATTTAAAGAATGGAAAGTCGGTGTAGGAGAGGAAACTACTCACGCATTAGGTGAAAGTGATGGAGCAATTTCCCCGTTGACTCTCCTACTACGGTTTACCGGCCACTGTGAATTTTTGGCTAGCTTTATTTTTTAATAAAAAACATTTATTTTCTGTGAGATTTACGAATTTCGGGCTAACTCATCGGGCAAAAACTTGCGTTAGGCAGGCCTAAACGGTTTAGACGGATTTTATCTTATTCAATGGGTTCACCCATCCCAAATAGGGTATATTATATGGGTTTGGGCTTGGGTTAATGGATAAAGCCCGTCTAAATTGTTTAGGCCTGCCTAACCCAAGACCTTCCCCTCATGTGGGTAAAGTCTTATTGATTTGAATTAAAAGTTTTGTGGATTAAAAATATTGACAACTTTTGATTTTTGAATTAGTCCAATTCGGTCAACAAGTTTATGAAATATTTTTATATCTAATATATTATGATTTTTATATTATTAAATACTTCATCCGTCTCATTTCAATTGTCCCTCTTTCCTTTTTCGTCTGTCCCGTTTAATTGTCCCTTTACCAAAAATGGAAAGTTAATACTTACTCACTATTAAAATACTAATATCCTCTATCTCTGCTCACATAGATTATTGTGTCAAATCCCAAAGGGACAAAGAAATCGGACGGAGGGAGTATTTCTTATCTCTTTTAATATTTTAAATATTAAGAAATGTATGAAATGATTATTTTCTTTTATAAAAAATTCAAATCACATATCAAGCTTCATACACTTATCAATTTAAATATTAAAAAATATATTACTCCCTTTGTCCTAGTCAAATTATCCCAATTTCACCGGGCACGATAACCAAAGTAAGTGAGTTATAGTGAGATGAATGTTTTATTGATAAGTGTGAAAAACTTGCTATTTTAGAAAAGTGAACTAATATTATGGGACAGACGAAAAATGAAAGGTGAACGATTTATGTGGGACATAGGGAGTATTTTTTATTCTATTAATATTTTAACTTCATAATTATATACTCCCTCCGTCCCGCTAGAATAGGCCCACTTACCGAATTTGGCGTCCCAATTAAATTGGCCCCTTTCCAAAAATGGCAACTTTTACACACACAACAATAAAATATTCATTCAACTAATTCATTCTACACTCACAACTCTTAATTTCCGTGCCGAAAAGAAAAGGGCCAATTAAAATGGGACGGAGGGAGTAACTTTTAAGTATTTAATTACTTATTAAAAGCTATTTGAACTAAAATAATTATATAACTTGAAATATAATAAAAAATATATTAAATATTGGAAGTTTATTTTGGAATATAATTATGATAAAAAATATTAATTAAAAAATTAATCAGTTAGTCGAACCAAACTACTCCCTCCGTCCTAAGTAAATTGTCCACATTTCCTTTTTCGTATGTCCCACAATATTAGTCCACTTTCCTAAAATAGCAAATTCTCTACACTCATCAATAAAATATTCATCCCACTAACTTTCACTACCACTCACATGCATTGGTTATCGTGTCCGGTCAAATGTGGACAATTTGACCGGGACGGAGGGAGTACCATTTTTGGGACTTAACCATATCGAATTTCTGGTTATTCGGGCCAAAATACTTCAAACGCTTGCTCACTTTTTTGACTTGATTTAATCGGATGATATTTGGACTAAATTGAGTGAAGAAATTATTAATTGAAATACCTATGGAAATATTAATTGCAGCCGTTAATATATTTTTTACAATGTCAATTAATTTATTCGTGATGTATATTTTAATGGCAAAAATTAGATTTTGAGTTGGAAGATTAATTTTTTATTGAGATATTTAAATTATAAACTAATATTATCCGACTAACGTTTCAAAACTGAAATAATAAAAATTATATCCCAGCATAGTAACACAGCGATAAATTATTTTATTTATGATTATTCGATAATGGAATAGTCCCTTAAAAAAGTAAAACCATTTAAATATTGTATCTTATCCCATTAAAAAGAAAGGGAAAAAAAGTAAAAGCCATCAACTTTTAAAATTTCATGATTATTATGCATAATAATAGCTAGTGCATGGGCCATTAAAACGATTATTGGATGTTTTCTTCAATGTCATAAATGAAAATATGATGAAATATTTAACTTTGGGGAATGCTAAATAGCTAGTGGCTTAGCCAGAACACACTAATTGCATTAATTTTTATTAATTGGAGAGTATTGATAATAATTATTACACTGTCAGGATTCTTTAATTTAATTTGGCATCAAATATGGTAAATTCATCAATTCTTTTTCTGTGGAGTATTTTTTTTGGCATTTATTATTGTTTTTCTATCATAGTAAATAGCCGGTTTTATTTTAAATAATGACGTGAATAATAATTCGACAATCGACAATTGAAAAAATTATATTAATTTACAATATATTATGAGGAAAATTCTAAAATAACACATTTTGTTATGTGAGATGCAAAAAATATCACTCCTTATGAAAAAATGCAGAAAATAGCAAAATTGTCCATTTACCCTTACCTTTCTTAATTAAACCTGAATTTTGATTTGTAAAGTTGTTATGTCCACGTTTTTTTTTTCAAAAATTAACAAATTGCCAACTCTTTTGTATGAGAAATTAAATAAATTAATTAATTTATTTTTACGAGTACCTAAAGAATTAATTAAACAGAAATTTTAATTTCTGTCTTATATTCACTCCCTAGTGTGAATTATAAATCTAAATATTTAAATTTTCATTCCAATGAAGTTTTAAATTCATGCCCCAATTTTAATTATAAATCTAAAAAATTAAATTCAAATTAAATTTAATTTAATTTAATTCATATTTATAAATTTATTTATTGTACTTGTTATTTCTTTTAACCACGATTCTAAAAACTCCGAAATTCTTTTAAAAGAAACTTAACAAATTTCATTTCAAATTATTCAAAATTTGAGTCATTTTAATTGGAAAATATTGGCATAAAATAGAATTGATATTATTTCCAATCATTAAAGTTATTTGGAAGTAAAATCTAAATAATTAGATACGTAAATTTGGATTTCATTTTGAATTAATAGTCAAATTGAGCCATTTTAATGAAATTTCTAATTCATTTAAAAAAATTCAAATAATTAAAGGTGATGTGAACTTATATTTTTATGATACAAATAAGGATTGTGAATTCAACTAATTACATGGTGGTGCGAATTGAATTTATAATTAAAAGGGGATACAAATTAAATTAATTTTAGTTTGATGTGAAATTACATTTAATTAATTAATTGTAAATTTATTTAATTTATATATTGGCGTGAGTTTCAGCTTATTTCTATAATTAAAACATGTTATAATTCTTAACATAATCATGGGATTTGATTTGATTATACACTTATAAATAATTAAGTAATCTTTAAGGATAAATCAGACTTTTCATTAAACTTTTGCTATTTTGTGCATTTATTCATAAGAGTTGTCATTTTTTGAATGTGCTTTTAATTTTTTGCTATTTTAAATTATTTCCTCATATGTTATTATATTTACATGCTTACCTGTATCTTTATAAATATTGACGGTTATATGTTGTCAATTTTTCAGCATAATTTTTTTTTTCCTGTCATAAATTTGAAACAAAATTAATAATTTAATATATATATATATATATATTGGGGAGTGATCTAGGCTGAACAAGTATATGTGAATGAACAGAGAACTAAATCTAACCATCCATTTTGTACATCTACGTCCCAGATTCAATATTTCCGTCTATCATTAAATAGTATAGTTTTTGTCATTTAAAGGGCATAAATGGAAAAAAAAAAAACCGCATAAGCAAAAACTGAAAGTCGAAATTTATGGGG
>JAPKLW010003741.1:0-29593 GCA_026898455.1 Plectranthus barbatus
ACACATTTTCCGCTGCCAAGTTATACCCTGATAATCCGGGACCAACAGCTGCGAAGAAAGGAAAGATGACAGCTCAATCAGACGAGGAACCCAATCTCAATCCTTCATCCGATAAGATAAGAGTTGGAGGAGATCCTAAAAGTTTCATTCCATCATATAGCAAAACAGACGAAGCAGGATCGAGTGGAGCTCGAAGTGCTGACGAACAAGTGCAGGGCGCTCCAGCAGATCATCCGGGGGAAACACATTTGGATGATCCATTTGCTACAGCCCTCTGAAGTGATAATCCATTAGAGGAGCAACCAGGTGCTGAGACACTCCAACAGTCATCGCTCGTCGAAGAGAATTATGCTCTCCTCACTGAACCTGAATCATCCTGCATCTCTGAATCTGATTCTGATGGAGAATCTGCGAAAATATACAATGCAAAATTCCTGAGGAAAGAATCTTCTGGATCAGATGCTCTTCTTCGAGTACCCCTCAATGGATTACCAGGCCTTCGCTATCGACTTAGAAGAATTGGCCAATGGTGTGCAAAGGTCTATCCTGAAGAATTGCCCAATTCTGACCTAATACCTATGGCTGAGGAAATAGAGTTGTTTGTACAATCCAAAACAGAAAGAGCCATTGCAGACTTATTCCACAGTGAGTTGGACGAATCAACTACAGAAGGACGCTTGTTAGCAGAAGAGTTTCGCCGATAGAAGAAGTGTGATTACATTATGCATCAACTCTGTTTTGAAGAAAAAGCATTGGTTTTTGCAGCCAAGGGATTAAACTTCTGGAGGCGTGAGGAACGTTGGTGCTTCGATTGGATTGATCAAGTTCCGGGGATGAAACAGTTCTCAGATAAGCAAGTGATGTGCAGACTTCAAGCAATCAGAGAACACCGTTCTCTCACAAAGACTGCTGGTCTACCCAAATCCACCTTCGTACCCGATGGTTACTCTGATGCCAGAGTTGAATTGTCCAAGCGTCAGGCAAAAGCTGCTATTGCTTACAGGAAACGTAAGATGGAATATGAAATTCAACAAGCAGAGATACTCAAGGCTCGAATAGCGGCACAGGTCACTGAGCGTGCTGCTCTGGAATTTGATTACAAAGATATGCAGTTGGCCAAATTCCTGAACATTGATATTCAGGAAATAATTCAGGAAGCTCAGGACGCCGAGGCCCGAATTGCCCAAGAGACCGCACAAATTCTGGAGGCCGCTCGTCGAATAGTACATGAGGAAGCCTGTTATCAAGCACATGTTGATACGATTGCTATTCAAGTACATCAAACAAATATTCCAACAAGTCGAGAACTCATCACGACTACTTCCTTCAATGCCACTCCAATAACCTCTCTGCAGATACCTTTTCCAATGAATGCCGATATGGCTGTCGCCTTTAACTCTTATTTGCAAGTAGCCATTGATGGAAGAGTAGCAGAAGCAACCACTCACTTGAGAAGGGAAATTGATGAAGTACGGGGAGATGTATCTCATGTACGATCAGAGGTCGCTGAAACCAAGTTGGCCGTCTCCGAGAATAAGACAAGCCTGGAGGTTGTTCAAAAGGATTTAGCCGAAACTAAGACGACCCTAACCGAAACTGTGGTGGCTTATGGTACCAACTTTTTGGCTGCAATCAAAGAGAGGGAAGAAAGAAGAAAGGCTGACCAGGAGAGAAGAAGAAAAGATGATGAGGAGTTAGCCGCAAGAAAAGAGGAGTTAAGGAGGAAAGAAGAAGAAGCGAATGAGGAGTCAAGAAGGAAAGAGCAAGAAGCAAAATTAGAACTTCAAAGAAAGGAGCATGATCTTCAAATGCAGAAGATTGCAATGGAGCAGGAGAAACTGGCTAAACAACTGGAGCGTGAGGCTGCTGAAAGAGAAACATGAGCCAATCTTCTTGAGAATTTCATGATGTTCACCATGGAGAGACTTGCTGATATCCAGAAGGACAACTCATCCATTCCAGCGGACAAGCAAGCAGACAAGCCAGCACCCGACTCATAGACGATAAGGTCAAATTTCTTTTACTTTCTGAATCCAATTTGTACTTGAAACTGCTATATCATTTATAAAATTGGATCAGACTTAGACAAATTCTCTTTGTCCACCTCTGATTTTTATTGGTGTGCCCCAGTTGATTTACACTCCTGGTGTATTCAACAAATTTGCATGTGGATATGGAGATTATATTTTGATTGATGAATGCTTACTGATTTTATGGGTGCTAGAATTCCTAGCATATTACCTTTGTGCAACATTCACTAATATTTAATCGAGAAATATTCCCCAGCACCTGTTGAGGGGGAATTTGTTTTCAATTATTTTTTTTGCTAGAACCTAGATGAAAAAACTCTGTGTTAGATTGATAGAATAGCATAACTTTGTAAAACACAGACATTCTTCCACTTATGGTCAGCAAATGATAGTAGGCTTTGATCGCACCAAAAAGGGGGAAATTGTTGGGAAATTATTCCTAAAATCTCCCTTAGGATGTATTTGTAAAAGGTTTTGGTGAATCAAACCTTAGTAGTTGGTCGATCATTTGCTGAACTCTAAATAGTCTAGCATACTCTGTAAAGTCCTGTATAGGTTCTATATTGAGTTGTAATAGACTAGTATGCTAGAAGAAGTCCTAGTAGTCACGAAGATGATGTTTGCTAAAAGACATCGAAAAACAGAATGCTAAGATATTAGCATTCATCAATAACCAGCAAACTGCTAGAAAAATGAGCAAACAAAGGATAAAAGAGTCATGCATCAACGAGAGTCTTCAGCTGCTAAACAAAGGATCCTAGCAGAGCAATACACAGGATGCTGAAGTCTCACTGCCATTCTGACAAAAAGCTCACACAAAGGACGAGACATTCCTGAAGTAGTTAGGAAAGTACAAGTCAAAGACAAAAGCGACTGTCACAAACCAAACACTCTCGGATCAAGGAGCCGTTGAGTCTAACGGATATGGAGATTCAAACTTTGAATCTCCATCTATAAAAGACAGGTCCGAAGTGGAGAAAATAGCTGCTTCTATCACTACCGACATTCGCAAACTACACAAGTGTGAGATTCCTTTGAAAAAGTAAACAAGTGAAAAGTAGTCAGTTGAGAGCTCGTGATAAAAAGCGAATTCAAAGCTTTCAACAACCTAGAGTGTCTTCTCATTGAATATCTAACACTCATCCTTGAAGATCCTTGAACTTCCATTAAGAATCTTCAATCATTGGGATAACTTCCTTACTAGGAGTATCCAACAGTCATTCTTGAAAAAGATTGACTCTGACGGGCGTTAGCCGCATATTTATTGAGTTCAGGGGCAAACTATAAAAGCCTCATTAGCGAAGGACAAGTTTTATGAAGGTGTGCCCTTGACTTGGCCGGAGCTGTGATCGAAAAGTGCAAAGTATCGGAGGATAGCTGTGCTGTGGCCGGTTCGAAAGTTCGCCGCCTACTGCAAGTGTTGGCGAATCCTTGTACTGAATGTATACTTTTCTAGTGAAATACTTGGCATACTGGCTAAGGAGTGGACGTAGATCTATTTGGATCGAACCACTATAAAGTCTTGTGTTCATTTACTGTTTTATTACTTACTGTTTAAAGCTGATTTGAAACCTAGCAACAGAGTTGCTAGTGTATATCTAAAAACTAACTTAAAACATAACTTGAGCTAAGAAACATTTTGTAAACAACGATAAGTGTAAGTGATGAATATTTATTCCGCTGCATCTCGTGTTAAGTTGTATTCACGACGACTCTGATATTTGAGGACCAACAGTCTTCAACTTGGGTTAGTTTTCATTAAAAATCTAGCAATAGAGTACAGGAAACACACACCCAAATCAAAGAAAACATTTTACTGGAAGGCTGTAAGAGATAGAGAAATCACTTCCTGGTTGTCGAGGAGTCTAAATCTGCATCTTTGGCGCTTGAGAGAGCCAATGGGTTTCTTCAGTTTTCTGAGAGTCTTGGTTGTAACTTTCATGAAGTTGTCCATCAAAGCTTGTCGCTCTTCCCTTCTGATCCCCTCCCTTTCCTCTTTCTTTCCTCGTTCCTCCTTCTCTTCTTCTTCTTGTTGTCTTCTTAGATCTTCCTCCAGTTTTCTGCGTGCTTCGAGGTGCCGGATCATTTCTTCTTCTTCCTTCTGCCACTCTGCTTCTTCTGACAATCTCTTCTCTTCCCCCTCTTTGATCGCAACCAAAAGGTCGGTGGAGAAGGTCTCAAAGTCGTCCTGCAGAGTCTGGCGAATTTTTGCCTTTGCCTCGACCACTTGGGATTGCACTTCAGTTCTCACAATAGGCAAAACCTGCTCTTCAATTTGCTTCTCTACCACAACATGAATGAACCTCTAGAGGTCCCTGTTAAAAGTATTGGAGCTTAAGGGCTCAACTGTCATGACCGGGGGCTCCATGGATATCACCATTTGATTAGAGGTGGTAGGGATGTCAGCAGTGGTTGTCATCGCCTGAGACGGATTAGCTGTCGGATCAACATCTTCTACTGTAATGGATTCATTAATAAATACCTCGTGCAAACCTCTTTTTTGGGGTATCTTAGCTCTCATAAAAAATTCTCAAGCAATTTCAATTTATGGAGTTCTTTCGCTGTAATTTCACTGGAAAGGAGGAGTTTCTCAAATTGATTCTATATTGGATATCAACTGTTTTCATTCTTCAGCTAAAATACGGTGTGATTTAATCTTTAGTACATAAGCTTTCTAGCTATTTTCTGCACTCTTTTTGTTTATATCATAAAAGTTCTTGGGGCCCATTTATCCGACAAAAACACACTCAACACCAGTGAATAGAACTTTAAAATATGGGATCTAACTGGGCTCTGTGTTCAGCTCCTTATCCTGTCTTGTATCCCAAGGGGGGCGCCTCCAGACTCCATGCATGTCCCGTTTATAATCGAACTCTTCATCCAGACAAGGACAATTCACATCATCATCATCAGATGAGATTGAGATCCTGGAGTCGTCAGAACTTATGCTTATAGCGTCATCTCCTTCCTCTCCTCTGTGGGAACCCTCCATATGAGCAGACTCAGGCTGAAACTGAGTTGCAGACTCAGCTTGGGTTGAAGTCTCCCCTTGCTCCACTTCAGGCTCCTTACCCTTGTCTTGCTCCACTGCCACCTCCTATTCAGGCTCTTTCACAATTTTGAACTCTTAAGCAGCCTATGGCTCCTTTTCCTTCTTCTGGTCCACCAGTTTTGTCGGGGTGGTCGCCCGCTCATCTTCTCCTTGTTTCTCCTGGCCCTTCATGGCGTGCTCTACAGCTTCACGAGCAATTTCAAGTATAATTTCCTCAACATGTACCACCACATCTTTCTCGAGTACATGCTGAGTTTCAATCAGATGAGGAGGTTGTTCCACCTCGATCTCTTCATCCATCTCCTCAGAGCTATTAGAAGCCTCATCTGCTTCTTTCTCTTCACCTCCTTCCGCCGGTTGTACTGGGTCGGTCGCCCGCTCATGGACATTAGCTTCCACCACCACATCTACTAGTGGTTGCTCAGTCTAGGGAAGCTAACATTTAGGGTGTTGGTCAACACCCTGAGCTTCCCTGCAAAGATCCTCAAATGTCCTCTGTTCAGCAGTGTCAGAGATGAAGGGGATATTGATATCCTGGGGAATCTCCACCTCTGGATCTTGGAAAATGATCTTGCGTCTAGTGGATGATTCTCCCACCTTGTCTATTCCCTTGCAGCACCTCCTCCTGATTTCTTTTATTCCTGACGAGGGGGCAGGCTACCTCAGTTCGGGGCTTCTTGGAAATTGGTATATCGATAGTGATGTGTCCCTCGAACGGAGTAGGCCCATGCTCGGTCTGAGCAAACTCCTCAAATTGCTTCTTGAGTCTTTTCTTCTTCTACTTCTCCTTGGTCGGATCCTCCCCAAGCTTAGTTAATCGGGGGAGGTCTTCCATGACTTTCTACAGGCTCTCCTCCTTCTGAGCCGTAGTCTCTTCAGGCCTGTCGGCACCACCTGTGTCTCCTCCATCACTACCATCATCATCCTCTTTTATCTCACTTGGCTCGCCCACCACTAACTTTGTGGGGATGAAGTCAGTGGGAATCAGAATCTCTCCATCATCCACTGGTGGCAACAATTTCTCCAGCAGGTTACTGACTTTTAGGTCAAAGCCAACACCGGTGGAGAATTGCCCTATCTCCTCAATCATTGACTTCCTGCCCACATAGTCTAATAATTGTTCAAAGAGGAACTCGGCCCAGTCCGTATGAACTTCATCATCGAAGGCCATTAGAAGTGATACTACTTTTGGCTCATTTCAGAAAACGAGCCCATCCAGCACTGCAGCATTCGGATGACAATATCAGCGAGGAATTTATAGAATGGATCGAGCTTGTTGGTTTTATGTTGATTTTCCATGGAGTGGTGATCTCATCAAGCTTCCAGTTAGTCCAGTATCCCTCCATGATCTCTCAGACTTTCTAGTTTTTTCAACCCCCTGTCGGTAAAGGTGGACTTTGGTGCCTCGATTCCTCAGTTTGTGTAAGGTTTTTCCGTGAACCGAATCACCAAAACCAAAATAAACCGGATCGATTTATGGTTATTGCGCATAATTAAATACATAATAAATCCTAGCATGCTCATATGAATTTAATGCGATATTGTGGATTTGAGAATTACCGTAATTCCGTCGTCTCGGTACCGATCTTTTGCGTTTGAATTCCAAACTTCAATTCAACCACGCAATTCAATTTTGTTTGCGGAAACATAAATTAGAATACTAATTTCAAGAGAAAATCGAAAAGAAAAAGAGAAGAAAAGAAAATCTTGTTCTCCAGATCAGATCTTCAGACCTGTATCCCGGTGCTGATCAGATCTACTACTGGTGAGGACTCCGTAGATCTGTGGCTTGAGCAGGACCAGAATTCGAAAATTCTCCTCCTTTCTTTTCAGAATCGGCGCCTCCCTCTCTCTCTCCTAGGTTTAGTGTGTTTCAACTGTGTTACAACTTATGAGAGAGAGCTAGCTGTCTATTTATAGACCTAGGGTTGTAAACCCTAATGGGCTCCTGAGCTCAATTCAGCACACTTGTCGGGCCAGACCTGGGACCTAATGCAAATAATAAAGTGGGCCTATTGATAAGCTTGTATTTTGCCTCACTTATCACGTCGTTTTCTTATTGTTTTATTGCATTTACTTAAGTTTTTAGTTAATAATCGAGCATGAAGTGTTTATAGGGGATATTATGCTTGTCATGGTAATATTTTGCAGGTTTTAGGCCAAATCCAATGAAAACCCGTACCGAAAGCAGCAGATGTTCAAAGGAACAGTCACGACTTCTTCCACAGATGGAATCTGAGCTATTTGAGCACATGGATGGAAAGATCTTTGAGTTAGCTTTCCAACGCAACTGGAATCGGATCAATCAGAGTTTGGGAGCGAAAGTTATGGCCAAAACCGTGAGACTGCGCAGAGGAATGTTTCTGTGTCGAGCGACACAACTTGTGTCGACCGAAATGAAATCCTGTCGATCGACATGAACTGTGTCGAGCGACACGCGTCCCGGAAAGGCAGTTTTTGGCCCAATTTGGAGATTTTTCCTTCCCAAATCATTACCTTTTGAAGATATAATTTCTCCCCCTATAAATATGACTTATTAGGCTCGAAAATTCATTCCTCTTTACCTTTAGTTTCAGTTTTTTTCACATTATTTTCAGCACTCTTTAGCATTAAACTCTTTTAATTCCTAGTACTCTTTATTTTATTGTTGCAATTGGATTCAAGTACTTCAAGATTCCTATTGTTTTAATGATTCAAGTAAGTTTCTTTACATCTTTTGCAATGTTTGTTTCAATTATGTTAGGCTAGAACCCTTAACAGGTTCTAGGGTTTTCTCCATCCTTTTTGGCATGTGTTAATTCGATTAATTCCAAACCCTAATTAATTGGTTCAAATTCTATGGTTTTGATTTTAAAATCTATTTTCAATTGAAGGATCGAGAGATGAAAATTGGATTAGGTTTATAGTTATTAATTTGAGACCGAGAGGAGATAATTAATAATAGGAAAATAGAATTTTGATACAACTGTTTTCTATCTCAAAAAGAAGAATTAGTTGTAGGGTTTTTAAATCTGTATCTTTATTGAGATTGACTAGTTTGTGTTATTGAGGCCGAGAGGTAAAATTCACTTTCTAGTAATCTAGGTTTTAATTGCCCAACAAAGGAATTAATTCCAATTTATCAGATTTCCCACCTTAATAATTATTTTGGGTTTGGATTGATTGTTTATGCATGTTGAATTGGATTGGTTGATTTCCCTAGAATCTGTGCTTTTTATTATTGAATTTTATTCCCAAGTTAATTTCTATTTTGAAAAACAAAACCCTCTACTGAAAATTGGTTCACTCAAACAAAGAATTGATAAACTGTGTCCAGTACATGAGATGACTTCGTTGCACTGTCCCTGTGGGTTCGACATACCTTAGGGTGTAAAAAATATTATTTGCTCGCTGCTTTCTGCAGTTATCACCTATAAATTAATTAATTCCCATGTCCACAACCCATGACAAAATTAATTAATTAATATTAATTCTTTTTCACCACAGAATTAATACTAACCTACCCCTTTATTACCACGTTATGAGAACGGGCTGTATTAATTGAGAATCCCCATATTTAAGGTTACCGGACATCCATTAATTAATCGGAGCCTCTGACAAGCTCTAACTACAATTAATTAATATCTTATAATTCCTGAGCAGTACCACTCAAACCTTATCACTCGTGCCTGAAATTAATCAGCCTGCAGGACTTTGACACGATGAATGTTATTGAGCTCCTCAGGGAATGTCCCCATCCTATTACTCGGATATGGTTATCTAAACCCAGTCTCAGGCGGTACTACAAGAACTGCTGTTACCCAAGATGCGGATATACGAGCACGTTACTTAGGCTCTCCACCATGGCAAGTCAAAGCAACAGTCAACCCGTGCAAACCCCTGAACCTTCGTTAGGGTTTGGACTCAATAAATATAACGAGATCTTGTATTCGCTGATGTCAGACAGACGAATACATCTCACTGCGGTCCATCAATACGCCACCTCTACGTACCAACATGTCAAGTAACCAAGACAGACTACTTATTCCGATAATGCCGCAGCCATCCGGACAGACGTATCCTCATACACTGTCTCGGCTGTGATCAGGTTTATGTCTCACTAGGTCAAGTGATCATACTGTCTTCTGCGATCTACAACACGCCGTATGATCGTCCCTATCGGTGAGACAAGAGGATACCATTGTTCATACATGTAAGATTGTTAACAGATAGGCGAAATAAACCGTTGTATACTCATTATAATAAATGCTTTCAGTATACAAAACCCATCAATCTCCCATTTATACTCAAAGCATAACTAAGCTATTACAGAGTATTCAGTCCGTCTATCTAGTCTGCTGTCTCTTTAACCACTATCAGTGGTCGGCATCCACCTCAGACCCAGCTCACGAATATGTCTTTCGTAAACTTTCTGCGGCAAGCTCTTTGTAAATGGATCAGCAAGATTGTCAGCAGTGTCAATCTTCTTAATCAGCACATCGCCCCTCGATACGATTTCTCATATGATATGGTACCTTCTCTCTATGTGTTTGCTTGCCCTGTGAGACCGCGATTCCTTTGAGTTTGCCACTGCACCAGAGTTATCACAATAAATTGTGATGCTCCTCGGCAAACTCGGGATCACGCCCAACTCTAAAAGGTAGTTCCGGAGCCACACCCCCTCTTTCGAGGCGTCGGAGGCGGCAACATATTCCGCCTCCATGGTGGAGTCAGCAATGCATTTCTGCTTTGAGCTCCTCCAAGATACAACTCCACCTCCCAGGGTAAACACATATCCTGAGGTCGATTTCTTCTCATCCTGGTCTCCTTGGAAATCCGAGTCCGTATAACCCATAGGGCACAAATTCTCACTTTGATAAACTAGGCAGAAATTCCTAGTTCTTTTCAAATACTTGAGGGTGTGCTTTACAGCAGTCCAGTGCGCCTGTCCAGGGTTAGACTGATATCTTGCTACCATGCCAACGGCATAACAATTATCTGGCCTGGTACACAGCATCGCATACATGAGGCTACCCACAGCCGAAGCATATGGTACAAGACTCATCTCATCTTTCTCCCGCTGTGTCTGAGGACACTGCCCACTAGAAAGATGAACGCCATGTCTGAAAGGTAGCAAGCCTTTCTTGGCGAGTTGCATGCTAAACCGGGCTATCACAATATCCATATAGGATGCCTGGGATAAGCTCAACATTCTTCTCTTACGATCTCGTAAGACCTTAATCCCAAGAATGTAGCCAGCTTCTTCCAGATCCTTCATTTGGAACTGTTCGGATAACCAAGCCTTGATTTCCGACATCACTCCCTCGTTGTTTCCAAATAGGAGTATGTCATCAACGTAAAGTGCAAGGAAGACCACGCTCCCACTGACATAAAGTCGGTAAACACAACTTTTGTTTTCCAACTGTGCAAATCCATAGGATTTAATCATATCGTTGAAACATAAGTTCCACTACCTTGAAGCTTGTTTAAGTCCATACAAGGACTTCCTAAGCTTCCAGACAAGATGTTCTTCGCCCTTGCTTATGTAACCCTCGGGTTGCTGCATATAGATGTCCCTACCTTCTTCAAGGTAACCGTTTAGAAAAGCGATTTTGACATCCATCTGCCAGATCTCGAGGTCCATATGCGCAGCTATGGCAAGGAGTATCCGGATGATTTGAGCATGACTACGGGTGAAAAGGTTTCGTCATAGTCAATGCCCTCTTTCTGACTATAACCCTTTGCCACCAGCCTGGCTTTAAAAGCCGTGATCTTTCCATCCGCCCCTTTCTTTCTCTAGTATACCAATTTGCACCCTATGGCCCTAAAGCCATCCGGCAAATCAGTTTTCTGGTATACATCCATAGCAGTTACGGATTCAAATTCAGAATCCATGGCGACACTCCATTTGGCAACATCCTTGTCCTGCACTGCCTCTTCGTAAGTCAGTGGGTCAGAGTCCTCATGTCCGTCTTCCGGGCTCAAGTCCGAAGACTCACCCACGAACATGTACCTTTCTGGCTGGAAAATAACTCTCCCACTACGACGAGGCATCGGTGTCGTGTCAGTAGTAGGTGCAGTGACTTGTGGTCCTGCACCTTGCACTGAAGAACGTGTCTGTGGTGCTGTACCTCTCACAGGTGCACCCACATCTACACGTTCCTCTTCCCTTGGAATTGCATTCTCGTTCTCAATTTCTTGAAGAATAATATTACTCCTTGATCTGTGATTACTCACATACTCGTCCTCCAAGAATCTAGCGTTGGTGCTAACAACGACTCTTTGACTCTCAGGACAGTAAAAGTAACCACCTTTCATTTGCCTGGGATACCCTATGAACATTATCACTTTTGACCTACTTTCTAACTTTATCAGATTCCTTTGACAGTACGTGTGCCGGACAGCCCCATACTCTAAACTTGCACAAACTGGGTTTGCGACCAAGGAAGAGCTCAGAAGGTGTCTTAGGAACTGATTTAGAAGGCACCACATTAAGCACGTAAGCTGTTGTTTCCAATGCGTAGCCCCAAAACGAAATTGGTAAGTTTGCATAACTCATCATTAATCTTACCATCTCTAGAAGAGTCCTATTTCTTCTTTCAGCTAACCATTTTGCTGGGGAGTACCCGGTGCCGTCCACTGGGATGTAATCCCATTTTCTGACAAATAATGCAGGAACTCGTTACCGAGGCAGATCGCAGCGACTTGATAGTTTTCCCGACCTTCTTTTCTACTTCAGCCTTGAACTCTTTGAATTTCTCAAAGCATTCAGACTTGTAGCAAAGCAGGTAAACGTACCCGTACCTTGAGTAGTCGTCAATGAAAGTGACGAAGTACTCGTACCCTCCACGAGCCTGCGTGGACATCGGTCCACATAAGTCAGAATGGATCAATTCCAACACTTCCTCTGCTCGAGACTGACTAGCCTTGAAAGGCCTAATTGACATCTTGCCCTCGATGCAGGATTCGCAGACTTGATAAGGTATAGCCCGGACTAAGTCCAATGTACCCTCATCTGCAAGTTTTTGAATCCGCTTCAAGCTGATGTGACCCAGTCTCAAGTGCCAGAGATATGTAAGATCCTCATCAGAAGAAGTAAGTTTTCTCTTTATAGGATTATCAATTACGGATGAATTACATGCAATATAAAGGACATGTTTTGATCGAAGTAACATAGAGATTGTAAATCAACATCTCATAACGGATAACATTGTTACTACCAATGATAAAATCATAAATAACAAATATCCATAAAAGTTGATAAAATTTGTCCTGTCGATAAACCACGACCCACAAATAAACTCTCAAATGTACTTAATTCATCAAAACATAAAGAAAAGAAAACTCCATGAAGATCCGTCATAAAACGTTGCCTTCATCCAGTTTGGTATCTTCTTGCCATCACTCACCAGCCTTGTCGGCACGGTCCCCTGCAAAGTACAACAACATGATCAACAAGTCAGTGCTTATAGCTCTAGCAGAGCAACAACGGACTCTAATCATTCTTACAATTATACATGCAAATGGCATACCTTGTCTAGCTTTGTTGGCTTGACAATCTTTCCTCCAATGTCCTTTCTTACCACACCTGAAGCACCCGTCCCTGTCAGTCGCCACCTTAGGCTTTTTCCCAGCCCCACCATCCTTCACAGGTGTCTTCTTGGCCCACTTCTTAATCCCTTTCTTCCGCTTCATACTTTTTGGTACAGGAGAGAGATTACCAGAAGTGGCCAAGGCAACCTTCTGAGGGTTCATGACCGATTCCGCTGCCATCAAGTCATTGAGCAACTCGTTAAGAGTATACTCTTTCTTGTTCATGACAACATTCAGCCTAAAACTCTCAAAGGACTTGGGTAGAGAGTTCAGTATGATATCGACCTTAGCCTCAGCATCGATACCTCCACCATGCACAGTTAGTTCATCCATGAGGTGAGTCATGGTAACTATGTGCTCTCTCACTGAGGTGCCATTAGTCATTTTCTTACTCACGATTTCCCTCATGAGATTGAACCTGACGGCTCTATCAGTTTCCCCATAGGTTGCCTCCAGACTCGTCATGATGTCATAGGCATCCCTATGGTGCTGATGTTGCTGCTGTAAGACTTTCGACATAGTGTTCATCATGTAGCACTTGACTACATTGTTCGATTTCTCCCACTTGTTATAAAAGTCTATATCCATTTGATTGGATTCAGCAGTTGGCACTTCGGGACGAAGTACTTGCAGAACGAACATATGTCCATTCCAGGAAGTTTGGACCAGTTAGAGTGTTTTGTGCGAGAATATTGATGACATTAGACATAGACATATCTGACACAATAAAAAATCTTAAATAAGAACATACATGTAGAACTTCGAAAACAAATGCATTGAAAACCTTTTAATAAATCAAATACAAATGTTTTCCACTAATTGCCCAAGAGTTTCCACCGCAAGCTACACTCGTAGACGTTTACGATGTCACCCTCAACCAGAACTGCGGGTTTTAAGCCCCAATCCATTTAATTTCACTACCATGTCAGGAAGCTTTTGACACTAGAAATTAATAATTAGTGAAAACCTTAGACCAAGCCATCTCTCAAGAACAGGGATGCAATTCTTGCATTATATTCTAAGATGCTTCTAAGCAATTAAACCACAAATTTAACTCTGGCCAAAAGAGACAGTTTAGCATGGCACGTAACCATACCGCACAGCCCTTAAAGCTTTTGTTATCTATAATTTAAATCAATCCTAGAATACTTGTGAAAGAGATCTACGCAAGCTACACTCGTAGACGTTTACGCAAAACCCTCCCACTATTCACATGATTTAAATTGTTTGTCTAGAAATCCCAACAACCGTACCCATGCACCTCTAGGAACTAGCAAGCTACACTCGTAGATGTTTACTAGAACGAGAGATACACTTACAGCCTAGGACCGCTTTGTGGAGGTCTATTGATTTTAAAAAATCTGCTTAGTATTTTTCTTTTATAAGGTTTCTTTATGTGCACACATAATTTCTTTGTTATTATATTTCCCAAATTTTTGCATGTAATAATACAAGCCCAAATATTCCCAAAATATAATCCAACAAGAAATTAATCACATAAGCATGCTTGGAAAGCTGTAAATAATAAAAGCGATAAATCATGCTTTTCTTATTATCTACACATGCTTAATTGCGCACATAAATAAATCACATAACATACGAGGACAATTAAGGCAAACAAAAATTCCTCGTGGCCCCAAAAATAGAAAAAATAAATTCTATCTATTACAATTTGAATTTGAATTTAATTTGGATAAATCCAAATCTTTTCAAATCTTCCCAAATCTTCAAGGGCCTTCAAATCTTGATTCACCAAATCTTTTGGGATTTAGGCCTTTGTGATCTGATGATTTGCCCTAACCCTAATGCAAACCCTAGGGTTTACACAGGATTGTACAAACCATCAAAACACGAGCCACCGCGATAGGAACAGCAGTCGACGACAGCCACCGCCGCCGCCCAGCCGCCGGCCGCCGAACGCTTTCCGCAGCCAGCAGGCCACGTGCGCGTGCGCAGTGCATTTCCGCGTGCACCGCCCACGCCGTCACCGGCTTCCGCCCGTGCGTGCTGCTCGCGCCGCCAGCCGCGCCCGCACGCTGCCGTGCCGCCCTGTGCCGCCGCGCCTCCTGCGCGCATCGTCGCCCGCCGCCGACGACTCCGTCTTCGTTCATCATCCTCGACCCGTCCAAATAAATTTGAAAAAATTACAGAACAACTATTCTATTACAATTTTCAAATCTACACTAATCACGGATTTTCTCATGATTTTACAAAAACAATTCAGCCCTACACGGATAAACCACCGCGGGCAGAATCAACGGGTTGCCACGAGGAACAAAAACCAACATCCACAAAATAATAAATTCATACATGCATATCAAATTTAATTATGAACAACAGAGCCATTAATCAAAAACCTGGCTCTGATACCAATTGTAGGGTTTTTCCATGAACCGAATCACCAAAACCAAAATGAACCGGATCGATTTATGGTTATTGCGCATAATTAAATACATAATAAATCCTATCATGCTCCTATGAATTTAATGTGATATTGTGGATTTGAGAATTACCGTAATTCCGTCGTCTCTGTACCGATCTTTTGCGTTTGAATTCCAAACTTCAATTCAACCACGCAATTCAATTTTGTCTGCGGAAACAAAAATTAGAATACTAATTTCAAGAGAAAATCGAAAAGAAAAAGAGAAGAAGAAAAGAAAATCTTGTTCTCCAGATCAGATCTTCAGATCTGTATCCCGGTGCTGATCAGATCTACTACAGGTGAGGACTCCGTAGATCTGTAGCTTGAGCAGGACCAGAATTCAAAAATTCTCCTCCTTTCTTTTCAGAATCGGCGCCTCCCTCTCTCTCTCCTAGGTTTAGTGTGTTTCAACTGTGTTACAACTTATGAGAGAGAGCTGTCTATTTATAGACCTAGGGTTGTAAACCCTAATGGGCTCCTGGGCTCAATTTAACACACTTGTTGGGCCAGACCTGGGACCTAATGCAAATAATAAAGTGGGCCTATAAATTAATTAATTCTCGTGTCCACAACCCAGGACACAATTAATTAATTAATATTAATTCTTTTTCACCACATAATTAATACTAACCTACCTCTTTATTACCACGTTATGAGAATGGGCTGCATTAATTGAGAATCCTCATATTTAAGGTTACCGGACATCCATTAATTAATCGGAGCCTCTGACAAGCTCTAACTACAATTAATTAATATCTTATACTTCCTGAGTAGTACCACTCAAACCTTATCACTCGTGCCTGAAATTAATCAGCCTGCAGGACTTTGGCACGATGAATGTTATTGAGCTCCTCAGGGAATGTCCCCATCTTATTACTCGGATATGGTTACCTAAACCCAGTCTCAGGCGGTACTACACGAACTGATGTTACCCAAGATGCGAATATACGAGCACGTTACTTAGGCTCTCCACCATGGCAAGTTAAAGCAACAGTCAACTCGTGCAAACCCCTGAACCTTCGTTAGGGTTTGGACTCAATCAATATAACGAGATCTTGTATTCGCTGATGTCAGACAGACGAATATATCTCACTGCGGTCCATCAATATGCCACCCCTGCGTACCAGCATGTCAAGTAACCAAGACAAACTACTTATTCCGACAATGCCGCAGCCATCCGGACAGACGTATCCTCATACGTTATCTCGGCTGTGATCAGGTTTATGTCTCACTAGGTCAAGTGATCCTACTGTCTTCAGCGATCTACAACACGCCGTATGATCGTCCCTATCGGTGAGACAAGAGGATACCATTGTTCATACATGTAAGATTGTTAATAGATAGGAGAAATAAACTGTTGTTTACTCATTATAATAAATGCTTTCAGTATACAAAACCCATCAGTTTGAACAACTGTTTGAGTAACAAAGGCGTTACCACGATTTCAGTTCCAGTCACCTTAGTAGTGAAGAACTTCTTGTCCTTATCCACTACAGCATTAGCATAAAATTTGGCAACCATGAACGGATGGAACCTCTTCGGTCTGGCCCTCGGGTAATAAACAATCCGCTCTCCAGTCAGTTTCTTTGCTACGCGACGGTCTGGGCAGACCTCCTTCACATCGGCCACATTCAAAACCTTTTATTTTGTCACCTGAGTCGCTCAGCTCTCCTCTGCTCTGGTGATAATTTCTTAGGATCAAATGAAATAAATTCAAAACTATGGTCGATCAATGTACTCTACAGGAGGCTCCTCCTCTCGATTAGATGTCGAGGTATATTTGCTCCGGCTGGTTTGTGGGGTGTTTTCATCTTCTTAGGAGGCATGATTGGAGATGATGATTGGCAATCAATGAAGGAATATATGTCGAAGGACTTGGATTCTCTGGGTAAGATTTGGAGTGATGAAGAACTCAAGATCGGTAAAAATGGCAAAGTAATAAAAGTGTAATTGTCATTTTCACTTTGCCATTTATAGGGTTATAATGATACAGATCGGATGGTTTTCAATTAGTCAACAACTTTATGATCTACGGCTGGGAGAATGCGTCGATCGAGCTAATTTTGACTGATCTGACGTGGGAGCAAGGCTTGTCCACGTGGCATACACTGATTCATCGTCCTCTATTCTACGATAAGCAATCCATTTAAATTTTGAATCCACGCCCTTATACGCATACTGACTAAGAGTCAGTTTCTAAACTGAGAGTTGGAACTCAATTTAATTCCGCAACCTTCCTTCAAAATATTCTAAGTATAAAAACCAAATTTGGTTTTTCTTGGAAAATCAGTATAGTCCACCAAGATTTTTAGGAATTTGGCTAAGTGTAGAAGACCCATACTGAGTATGTGTCCTTCATATTGAAACTTAGTTGAAGAAGTAAGTTTCATTGACTTTGCGTAGACACCACTTAGAATAATCTTAAAAATTAGCTAAGTATGGAACCTCCATACTGAGAAATAAGCCAAATCTGAAAATCGAGAGTTTGAACTCCATTTTAGTTCGCGTTCGTCTTCTTCAACCATGGATCTCTTCGATATTCATACCAATTTGGAAGGATTTGGTGACACCACTTAAAATAATCAAAGCAACTAACTTTTAAGCAAAACTGAGAGCTGGGACTTAGTTTTAGTTAGTATCACCTCCTTCATACTTAGAAATTGAAGGAGTGAGAAAACCAGAAAACTAAGAGCTCAGACTTAGTTTTATTCCTCATCTACTCTTCTTCGATTGAAATCTCATTAAGTTCCAGCAATCCAAGCTTGATGCAAAACTCCTTGAATCTGGTTTCGGTGAGTGGTTTGGTGAAGATGCCCGCTAGTTGATCTTTAGTACGAATGTACTCTGCGGGCACATCCTTCTTCTCGACATGATCTCTGATAAAGTGTTGTCTGATATCGATGTGCTTGGTTCTTGAATGATGTACTGGGTTATTTGTGATACACATAGCGCTGATATTGTCACAATAGATTGGAACACACCCAGTCTTGACCTCATAATCAAGCAATTGTTGCTTGATCCATAGCACTTGGGCACAACAACTAGCAGCTGCTACATACTCACTTTGGTGGTTGATGTAGCGACAATATGTTGCTTCTTGCTAAACTAACTAATGAGCTTGTGCCTTAGGAACTGACAAGTTCCACTTGTGCTCTTCCGGTCGATACGGCATCCTCCAAAATTTGATCCCGAGTAAGTATTAAGAGTAAGCTCGTCAATTTTGGGGTACCAAATACTTAAGGATTATGTCCTTTTGAGGTATTTCACAATCCTTCTTGCAGCCTCCATGTGCGATTTCTTGGGATTGGCTTAAAAACTCGCACATACTCCAACTAAGTGGGAAATATTCGCCTACTTGCTGTCAGATACAACAACGATATAATGATGCCTCTGTAACTCATCGGATTGACTACTTCTCCTTCTTCATCAAGATTAATCAGAGCACTGGGGCTCATGGGAATCCTCAAGGGCTTGGTTTTTTCTGGACAAAATTTGTTGATCAAGTCATTAGTGTACTTCTTCTGATTGATGAAGACTCCTCCTTCAGACTGAATAACTTGAAGACCTAGAAAGTAAGTCAGCTTACCCATCATGCTCATCTGGAAGTTGTTTTGCATAAGTTGGACAAACTTCTCACATAGCTTCAAGTTCTTGCATCCAAAGATTATGTCATCGACGTATATCTGAACCAAAAGAATGTCTGCTCCATCCTTGATCTTGAATAGAGTTGTGTCAATATTCCCTTTTTGGAAACCATTCTTGAGAAGAAACTGAGATAGAATCTCATACAAAGCTCGGGGTGCCTGCTTCAACCATAGAGAGTCTTTCTCAATTTGTAATCTTTGTTTCCTTCGTAAAAAATGGGGGTTGTTCAACATATAATTCTTCCTTGAGCTCCCCATTAAGAAATGCACTCTTCACATTCACCAGAAAGACTGTGAAGTTGTAGTGTGCGGCATAAGCAAGGAATAATCTGATGGCTTCAAGTTTGGCTACCGGATCAAAGGTTTCATCGAAGTCGATCCATTCACACTGAACATACCCCTTTGCCACGAGTCTCGCCTTATTCCTCACAATGTTTTCGGTTTCATCTCTCTTGTTCTTGAATACCCACTTCGTACCAATGACTGATTGATGGTTTGGTCAATCCACCAAGTACCATACTTCATTCCTTTCGAACTCAGCAAGCTCCTCTTGCATGACGTTGATCCAATCAGTGGACTTCAGAGCATCTCCTATCTTTGGAGGCTCTGGGTTTTGAGAGATAAAGCAAGTAAATAGGGCACTTCCTTGCCTCGTGCATACTGGGTCAGAAATATTATCAAGCACGACCTCTTCTGGATGGTGTCTCAACCATTGGTCTCTGGAGTTGAGTTACTTCAAGAGGTTGAACAAATGCTCCAGGATAGTCAATACCGTCTGTTCCCGATACTGGAACTTGAGTTAAGGTTGATTCCACCATGGCTAGATCTTCTGGAATAGGAACTTGATCTTCAATTTCTTGATTTGGACCTTCTTCTCCAGTGATGACTTCTACAATCTGTAGCCATTGGTCTTCTTGGTTCACTTTGCGTTGGATATCTTCAGGATGAGCACCTTCTTCTTCAGAAAAGTCAATATGGCCACCAGACTGAGTTTCATCTTGAACGCCTGAAGTTCCCCCTTGGTTGATACCTGCATTAATTGTTAGTGAATCTATGGCCTTAACAAGGTCAATTTCATCACCGGTCTGGTCCTCTGGAGTACTTGATCAGTCATTCATAGATCTAGCCTGATAAATCGTATTAGGATCATCCTTTTCAGAACTCAGTTTCTCACATGCATCATTGATCTCATGATCACCAAGCTCCAGGTCTTTTAATGTCCTGCGCACTAACATAGACTCATAAAAAACAACAGAACATGTTACTTCCACAAGTCTCGTAGTGTTGTTAAGTACTCTATATACCTTGTATGAAGGGTGTTCGTACCTGAGGAACACACCTTCATCCGCCTTGGGACTAAAAATATTTAACTTTGACTTCCCGTTATTGTGGATGTAACATGGAGAACCGAAAGCAAGTAGATGATGTATAGAAGGCTTACGACTATTATAGACCTCGTATGGGGTTTTATGATGACCAAACAGGTCCATGTGTAGAAGCTCCAATATCCTATTTGTGCTTGCTATGATGGGGCGATTCGTGAATGATGTATTTGCTTGTTTTCTTATCTTGCAGACACCTTCTTCCATCTTGAATCTAGTTTGAGGAAGACCTTCCACAAGCTTGTGCTTGGCTAGGTGTCTGATAGATTGGAAATCCAGGTGGCTAAGCCTCTTATGTCATAGCCAGTTTACTCCTTCTTGGGACGAGCTTGTTGCGACAAGGCACATGTCAGGCTGTCCACTTTCCCAATCCACAATTTAGAGACTCCCTTTCTTCATTCCTTACAACACGGTCTCCTTGGAGTCTTTATCCTTGATTAAGCAATCATCTTCGGCAAACGTCACCTCATATCCAGATTGGACAAGCTAACTGATACTCAACAGATTGTAGCTGAGGTTGGTGACTAAGGATACATTGTTGAAGGTGATCCCATTGTACTCTAAACATCTTTAGCCGATTACTCTCCCCTTGGAATCATCTCCAAAAATAACTAGGGGTCCTCTCGCCATTTGAAGGTTTGAGAGAAATTCTTTTTCTCCAGTCATGTGGGCAAAGCACCCACTGTCCAAAATCCAAGCTCGCTTTTTCTTCTTGAGCTGACTTTGGCGACCCTGTACCAATTTATGTGACTCAGCTTCATTTCCCCGTCTTCAGAGTCAAATGCTTATTCTTCTCCAAGCTTGGCCATTAGTACCAGAAATGCTTCTTGTACGGCCTCATCATCTGAAGTGTAATAGCCATCATCATTGTCAGAGATGTCTGGCACCTCAGTTCTGGAGAGCATGGCCTTTGCTACCGCTCTGGATGCTTTCTTCTATAATTTTCTCTTGAGGCGTTCTCTCTCCTCCTTGGATACCATAGGACATCCGTACTTGAGATGGTTGGGAGAGTTGCATTCAAAGCACGCCTTCGGAGGTCTCTCACTGAACTTCTGTTCACTTCCTTGTAAACTCTCAGTTTTGGCTTTAGCTTTCTCCAGAAGCTTGGTTAGCTCTCGCATCTGCTTTTCAAGCTCGGCCACTGAAGCTCTCTTCCTCCTTCTTCTGGTAGGAAGGTGTTGATGAGGGTGTTGACTTTGATGCAGAGCTTTGTTCGGGTGCTTTATCAGCTTGGTAAGGCTTCTGAGGCCTTCTCTTGAAATCTCTCTTCACGAAGAATGCAACATCTTCTTCTGGTTACGTTTGGACATTCCGCACGCACGACTTCATTTCTGTTTGCCGTCTTGATATCCCATTTGTGGGCTTGGAGTTGGGCAAACACATCCTTCATCGTCATTTTAGAGAGATCCTTCTCCTTCAAGCTCGTGACCTTGACGAACTAGTCTACTTTTGGTATCTTGGAGAGAATCTTCGCATTAACATCTGCAATATTATACTCTCTCCCCATGTTTTTAGTTCACATATAATAGCATTAAATCTTGCTTCTTTGATTTTATGTTTTCACCAGGAAGCATTTGAAAAGACTCATACTTATCTACACAATTTTGAAGCTTGTTTCGCTTCATTTGATCAGTCTCTTGGCAGAGAGTGCCAAGGAAATCCCACATCTGATTTTCACTGTCGTAAGCTAAGGCTTCGACAACCAACAACTCTGGTAGAGATTGAAGGATAAGTTCCATGGCCACTGAGTCCAGCTGAAAATGGATTCTATCTTCGTTTGTTCACTCAGCATAAGGCTTGTCAACGACCTCCGGACCAGCAGCTCCTCCAAGCTGGGTGTTCACCTTTGTGATCTTTATAGGTTCGGTGGATAGAACCTCGGCCATCTCTGGATGGACATTCTTCAGCATGATCCGAGAATGCTAAGTTTTGTACAAGCCTCTTCACGATCTATGAATAGCCCGTTGGCACTCCGTTCTGCGGTTTGCTATCGTCACTCGCCTAGGAACTCCGTGTACACTCAAACTTCAGATGGAAGTGAGGACACACCTCGTAGCTTTCTTCCTGGTGGTTGGATGTTTGTTGTTCTTCCTAGAACTCAGTTTGGTCGGCAGATGTCCGTGAGAATCAGAATCCCAAGTAGGATAATGATTGCTATAAATATTACTTGAAAAGTAACCAAGATGATAGCATAAGCTTTAAGCTTTGCCTCGTGCTTTGAACCACGTAGCACGGATGTTTAACTTGAGTTAGAAACTCAAGTATCGTGAATAGAATCATGGAGTAAACAGAGAGCTTTCGAGTAGAAAGACTGACAGAGTGTCGGCTTAGCTTTTCGATAGATTCTTATTTGTTCATAATTCGAATTGTTGGATTATTTATAGGATATTCCTCAGACATTTGAAATTCTGCCCGTTAGACATGAAATTCCAGCCGTTAGAGACAAGATTGGACGATCCAATCATAGTCCATGCTTTGTCTGCTCTGCTCTGAAGAAGATTGTACTTCATGTACTTTCTACCTGCTCTTGTCAGACTCGACTTCAGTCCGAGTAATCCAAGTATGGACATCCTCGTACTGACTTTTACTTAGCAATCATGTCTTTAAGTCTGAGTGAGCTTGGTTCTCCTATGTTCCATGTGCTTAAGATGTAAGGCCTCCATACTGACATTTCATAGTCAGTATAGACAACCCTCACACTGACTTCTCATAAGTCAGTATAGTAATTTCTATACTGAGTACCCAAACTCAGTGTAGCTTTTGACCATACTTAGTTAAAACTAAGTTCCACGCGTGAAAACTTCTTCACCTCTCGAGCAAATTCTTTGCTCGGTCTTCAGCACCTAAGTTCTATTACAATACAAATAATCATATATATGGATTACATTTTAGAATTTTAGAAGCTTAGTGCAAAAGTAAATTTTAATATATCAAAACATCAAATTATGAAGAGAACTAAAACTTAGTTTATAATAACTATATTGTCACGTCAGTATCTTAATGTGCCCAAAATTTGTAGGTGAGTTGAAACTATCAAATTGAATTATCAAATTGAATGATGAATTGACAGATGATATTTAATTCGCCAGCCAAGTTTGACTGAAATGAAGGCATGGTATGTATTTTTAGCACATGTTGAATGTCCTGTATGATTTATGTAATAAATGTTAGTGGGGTTAGTTACTCACCTAATTTGGTGTCCCAATGCATGTAAAGGTATGCCCTTCTGCCTCTCTCTAATTTGCGGCCATCTATTCCCCCCTCAATCAACCCCTTTTTTTTGTGGTCTAAAAATTATACATTCTTATATTTGCCATCTGTCTTCCAATACTTTTTATATTGCATCCAACTCGATTGTTTCTTTTTATTTTTTTACTTCGTAAAATATTAGTTAAAAGATTATGATTTCTTGACAAGATTCCCTACATCGTAGGTGAATTAAAGTATAGTTACAATATAAACATGATGTATTCAAATTCAAAACCCTTTTGACTTGAAGTATACCCCCCTCCCTCATTCTTCGAATCGCATTTAATCATTACTTTTATTTGAGACAAAAAGTACGACTTTTATCATTCAAAAAGCATGCTCTTGGAATTACACAAATATTCTTGAATCGTCACTTTTTAAGAACCAGGTGTTAGGTACGAACGAAGTGATCAATACAGAAAACTACGGACAATAAGAGAATCTCGTAAATAAAATAAATTATGAAGCTATGTATAGGAACTAGAATGTAAAAGTGCTAATTTAAATAATTTAATATGTATTACTTTTACTAATACGATTTATCATTTATAAATATTTTAGTAAATCTTGTGTCTAAATATGTTTGACCTGAAATAAAACTATAGATGACTTTTAAATATTAATGAATTATTACATGACGGATGTTAACCTCTTTTGAGCACTTGGGCAGGGCAGGGTGTTAATTTCTTATTTTGCCCAAACATAATCATTTCATGACCTTCCAAATTTTAGTAGGAGTGATTTTTTTTTCCTTAAAACATAACATTACATTTATTTAACAAATATCTAACCATCACAATTCACAGTTTAAAGTTTTAAGAGCAATTTTAAACATAATATCAAATTTATTTAATAAATGTATTTTGCTTAAGATAATCGTCCCATGATTTTACTTCATGGACTTTTTTTATTATATTAATAAGAAAATTAATTTAAAATATGATATCAAGTTTATGTTTAAAAAATCTTGCAAGATGATATAATATCGCAAGATATCAATTTATATATATTTATTTATTTAATAAGCAAATAAATGAAAGTGTATATATATATGTATGTAAATGTAAATTGCGACATTTTTTATTTCCTTAAATATTTTTAGTAAAAATATATAATATGAAATTTAAGTGAAAATTCATTTTTTAATATAAATTTTATTTTATTTATTGAGCAATGTATCGGTCAATTCTAAATTTTATATTAATTTATTTCCTTAAGGAATTATATTATTACTAATACACATATACCATTAATAATTATAATAATTTAAACTAATGCAAGTATAATATTTTATGGGTTAATTTTGTAAAAAACTCTCATTTTAATAAACTTTATGTTTGATTTACTTACTTTTGCTTTCATTAAAATTACATATATAATTATTAGCATAAATTTAATTATATAATTGAATTTACAATATATAAAATAATAATTTATAATATGAATATACTAATATATATTATTAATAAAAAAGAATCAATTTGTTTTTGGTATAATAAAATAAAAATTTTAATGTTTAATTTGTGCAACGCACATGTGTATATTTAGTATATAAATAAAATAAATTAGGTACATTAATGTAAAAATACATATAAATAATGTATATAGATAATAGTATATATATATATATATATATATATATATATATATATATATTTAATAAAAGAAAGAAAATATTGGGGATACAATGATACATAAATCCGCCCCTGTAAAAGTCGCGTGGACTATGTGTGTTGATAAAATTCGGAATTAACCTCCATTCTCATTTTTAAAAAAAAGTTATATTATAATTTATCAGCTAAGTTATTTGAAAAATACAAATATATATTTCTTTAAACATTAGTTGGGCTAATCTTGTAAACAGTTTTGATTACATTTATTTATATATATATTGGGTATATGGATATAAGTAATGGTATAATTATGCTCAATTGTATTGATAGAATCGAGAAATACTATTTTATAAAATCACTACTAGCTTTGTACCCGCACGTTATGGTAATAAAATAAGTATCTTATATTATAATATAATTAATAATATTATATTTTAAAGAATATTTTTTAAAAAACTTTATTTGTTCATAAACTAAAATTATACTTATTATTTAAATATTTAACACAACAAATAAAACAAAAGGTGAAAATATAATGTTTTAAAGAAAAATAATAAAAATAATTTATTGAGATTTTTTTTTATTGAAGAAAGCCGACAAATCTTTTTTTTTTTGTATGTTAGTAGAAATTATGTTAGTGAAAAAAAGTTTAATACTTTTTAAAATAATTATTCGAAAAATATAAATAGATTCTTTGCGGGACGATTACAATATTCTATTTTAATATAAGGCTTTTAAAGATTTTATTCAAATATTTATATTTTTTTAGTTGAATGAATTATAAATATTAGGCAATTATTTGTCAGCATGTTTAGAATAATTTTTTTGAATAAAAGTATTTAAAAATTTTATTATAATAAAAGTAAACTGTAAACTCATTAAAAAAATTTATTCTAAACATACTGACAAATTATTGCCTAATATTTATAATTCACCCAACTATAAAAATATAAATATTTATTTATTTCATTCGCACGGGTACAAAACTAGTTGATAATAATAATATTTTTAATATACATATGAATATTTTTTTTATAGATTTGCCGGGAATAATTATTTCTACACTTCTTTACTTTATTATATATATAGATAGATTATATATATAGTTCAATATTTTAAATTATAAAAATAATTAATTTGTATCGAATTTATAAAACTTAATATATAAGTTATAAAAGATTATATAAGTTATAAATATAAACAATAAATTAAATAATGTTATATTAATCTTTCTTATTAATTTAATCAATATTACTACCTTACGATTTTTAATAACTATAATTTTAAAATAATTTTGTTTGTAATCATCATTTGAGTTTGCATGTTATTGTATAAATTTAATTATAGCTTGATTATCGAATGCATATCAATTATAGAAATATTGGTAAAAAAATAAAATATTTTGTTGACAATTAATGGAGATAATTGTCTTTTATTATGGAATACAGAAATTGAAAATAAGATCGACTATATTTATAGTACAAAATTGATAATTATGATTAAAATGTAATTAAAAATAAATTATCGTGTATTTAAATAAAATAAAATAATATTTCTATTTGATGAAATAATTGTTCCCATCTTTTTATTTAAAATAATTGAAGAGATAATTTTTGTGTTAAAAAAATAAATATATATATGTGTGTGTTGAGGGTCCTCTTGGATGTAAAAACTTTAATTCAACACCTTGAACCAATTTTACCATTTCTACATTTTTGAAAATATTTTATTTAAAAATATTGATATATGTTTTTCTATAGTTTTTGTGGAAATAATTATTTTTTGACTTCTTTCCTTTTAGCATATATATATAGATTTGAAATAATAGAAATATATAAATATTATTAGGTGTATTTAAACACGATAAAATTTGAATATTGAATCTCTATATATGACTATTGGACCACAGCCCATTAATTGCTGGAAGTTGGAATCCCTCAAATGAACGACTAAAGCCCATTAGTTGTTGGAAGTAAACAATAAATTTGTGGCCCGTTAAAATACATTGTGAAGGCCCATATTTTACAAACGAATTCAATTGTATAAAAGAGCCCTATTTTCAAATATTAAATTGTTTTTCCATTGGACACCTTTTTTTTTTCTTGGACAATTAATATTTTAATCATAAGGTATTTGTCAATTTTGGATTTTGTTTTAAATTTTTGTTTTGGGATTTTACCTCTATGATGGATGAGATTGAAAATGTATGGAATCACACGCTATATTTTATGTTGGGGCCAGGCCCACGGGCCCAGACCCAATAGACAAGTCGGTCCGTGCAAGCAAGTCCAACCTGGAAAACTAGCTTACTAAAGCCAACAAGAAGCTGAAATCTGCCTAAGTCAAGACCTCGCCATCGATGACCAAAGCCCCTCGATGTCGAGGAGCTGAGAGGGTCGATGTCGAGACGGTCTGTGAAGGGGAACCCTAGCCTGCTGGCGGCGCCCGAACATTGGAACCCTAACCTCCCCCGAAAAGACCGCAACCGTCCCGATATTTGCGGCGAACCGTTATGGGTCGACGCTTAAGGTTAGTTAGTTACTGCCTGCCCCTATCCTGTCTATAAATAGGGGCAGGGGGCTCATTTTGTGCATCCAATCTCCTCGAGCAAAACCTAGTTGTAACTCTGCCGAATTCTCGACAGATCTCTTTTCTTCTCCACATCAAATATATCTACATCATTTCGTTTGCCATTTACGCATTTTCGATTGCTTATTTACGTTCTTTTTCTTTGCTTTTTTGTTATTATTTGTTATTCTTAATAAAGTTCTAAGGGCTCCATTTTTCGTGAAATCGAACCTCAACATTTGGCGCCCACCGTGGGGCCCTTGGGACTATTTTTTCGTTGATCTAATGGCAGGTAATAGCGAGAAAGCCGGGAATCAAACGAAGAAGGCGGCTGGGGCTCCCCCATCAAAGCCTTCCGGTTCGAGGGAGCTCGTCCCCGTTGACGAGCTGGTGCGGCAGACTTTGCAAACCAGCAGCGCCCAGGCCGTACCTCCGGAACTGCTGAACACAATCCTGGCACGACTGGCCGAGGAGGCCGAGGAAAACCGGCGCCATGCAAAGGAGACAAACTCCAGAATCATGGAGTTGCACGCTACTAATCATGCCCTGCGAAGGGAGAACAAGCAGCTTCGCAAGGAGAAAGCACTCCAGAAGCAACAGCCCATCGTCGAGGAGCCGCCTACCGGCAAAAAATCGACGGACCCTCGCAAGAACTTGGCCCACGACTTGGAGGAGGCGGTCGATCTTGACACGCCGGCAACGTCGGGTCCAGGGCGTGGACCTACGGGGGCAACAACCTACCGTCCAACTGACCGCCTCGCCACCGAGCCTCCACGAGGCGAGTACGAGAAGCGTCTCGAAGCACGCATGGCTGGGCTGGAAAAACTCATCTGCCGCATCCCAGGGATCATTCCTCTGGACTCGTTGATACCACGGGATAGCTATGCTGACTCGCCGTTCACACCCAACATAACTAACACGGATGTCCCGGCTAGATTTGTGCCACCTTTGTTCCAGTTGTATGATGGGACGACCGACCTGGAGGATCATATAGCCCTCTACAAATAGAAGATGCTGACCACCTCAATTTCGGGCGACCTACGCAAGGCCTGCATGTGCAAAAGCTTCGGAGAAAGTCTGACCGGACCAACACTCCAATGGTTCGTCAACCTACCGAGGAGCTCCTTCTCGACATTTTCATAACTCCACATGGCTTTCAGGAAGCAGTACTCCAACTGCCGATGCATAGCCAAGCACCCGGATGCGCTTAACAGCATACGCATCAAGAAGGGAGAATCTTTAAGGTCCTACGTGGGGCGATTCAACCAGGAGCTCGCCTATATACCGAACTGCCCTCCTCTCACCGCGGTCTTCGCTTTTAAGAATGACCTAGATGTGTCCTCGAAGTTCTACCGTGATCTGACCAGCCACCCTTACTACGACATGGACTCGGTCCTCTCACAAGCTTGGGCTGAGATAAATTGGGAAAAAGATGAGCCGAACCGCATTGCGCGTCTGAATGAGCAGAAGGCCTACGAGCTCGCTAGCCAGCATAGAGAGGATCGACATAGAGGAGGCTCCTCTAGCTCGAGGTACGTGGATCGAAAGGACTTCCGAAATAAACGTCGCTCCTGACGAGACCACCCTTACAGTCGCGCGCCGCGCGCGGGGGAGGTACCTTACAACCTGTTGGTCCCGGATTATCAGGGTATAACTTGGCAGCGGAAAATGTGTTAGTTCGTTTCTTGCGCTCTGCTGGTTACTCAGCTGACTGGGACCTTGTCAGCTGGTAAGTCAACTGGCACTCTGAGTACTCAGCTGACTGGCAACTGGCTCGTCAGCTGGTAGCTCAAGACTTAGAATGTTTTTAGCCTTGTTTGCACAGTTATATCAGTTTTCAGATATACACCAGCACTTGGGTGCTGGGTTTTAAATCAGTATGAAATGCAGAAAGCTGATAAAAGACAAAGGATTTATAGTGGTTCGATCAACTGATCTACGTCCACTCTCCAGTCGTAGCACTGGAAATTCCACTAAGAGTAATCAGGTACAAGCGTCCTACGATCTATCTCTAGCTGGTGAATGCCTCGTCCACCAGTTCACTAGATCAACCGCTCCCGG
>JAPKLW010003742.1:647-36451 GCA_026898455.1 Plectranthus barbatus
CCTTAAAGTCTATCAGTTCAAGACACCAGTTCCGATTCCTCGTACTGACGAATAGAGCCGTTCTGACACAAAGAGATCTGTGTCAGATAAAGCGGTCTTAGGTATGGCCTTTCTCCAGAAAAGCATACCTGCCGCTATCAGAAGGACATCCGAGGTCTGACATCCTTCCGGATGTGTCCAAACGGCTAGAAGATTTGAATGGGATCCGGCGTCTATAAATAGGTCGGAACCACCAACATTTAAGACGCTGGCTAGCTTGCTTCCTGATATTCAATACTCTTCACCTACCGGAAGACTGCAATTTATTACGCTCAAACAAATAGAAGCGCATACAACTTTCGAGGCCTTTCTAAAGGCTATCCGTGTGTTGATTTATCAAACACGAGACTTCAAGCTTCCAGCTTGTAAGTTACAGATCTCTTTGGTGTTCTTTCTCTTCCGAGGAAGTTCACAGCAGCTCTTGTGCCAGCCAGCACTTGAGTTATTACGGGCTTTTGCCGTATTAAGAAGATACGTTCTTGGGAGAACTAAACACCCAGTGAAGCTGTGGAGGTTGAAGTGACGTGCTCGCACTCCACCAGCTGACCAGAGTTGAAGAAGGACAAGGCCGGGAGCGGTTGATCTAGTGAACTGGTGGATGAGGCATTCACCAGCTAGAGATAGATCGTAGGACGCTTGTACCTGATTACTCTTAGTGAAATTTCCAGTGCTACGACTGGAGAGTGGACGTAGATCAGTTGATCGAACCACTATAAATCCTTTGTCTTTTATCAGCTTTCTGCATTTCATACTGATTTAAAACCCAGCACCCAAGTGCTGGTGTATATCTGAAAACTGATATAACTGTGCAAACAAGGCTAAAAATATTCTAAGTCTTGAGCTACCAGCTGACGAGCCAGTCGCCAGTCAGCTGAGTACGCAGAGTGCAAGTTGACTTACCAGCTGACAAGGTCCCAGTCAGCTGAGTAACCAGCAGAGTGCAAGAAACGATTAATCACATTTTCCGCTGCCAAGTTATACCCTGATAAATCGGGACCAACATTTCTTTAGTGGTAGCTCAAAACCACAGATGGTATCTACTGGCAGAACTTATTCCATAAACAACGAAGGAAATGAGTCCCAGCTCTCATTTCGAATTTGCCAGCAGCTATGCACCATCAGTTGAAATAAATTGGGTCCCAGCTCCCAATCCAAGCAATGATGAAGACGTGAAGAGAAGATTATGCGGATTGAATTGAGTCCAAGCTCTCAATTCTTTCAATCCTTCAAGTTGTCAGCAGACAACTGGTGATATATCAACGACTGGTGAAAATTGAGTCCGAGCTCTCAATTGTCTTACACGGGAACCAGTTGTGAGTATCAGTTGTCAACTGGTAAGGAGGCCATGCTGACAGGGGGAAGTGTTCAACTGGCATATCCTGCTGATGACCAGTTATATTACTGATGACCAGTTGAGTCCCAGCTCTCAACTGACGATCTCTTGAAGTCCAAGAGTCGTGCCAGCTGTCGCAGAAATGGCGGGATTGTTCAAATCCTCTTGCGTGGGCGTATCTCAGAATTTAATGCGGCATTTAATGCCACATTTAATGCGCACAGTGACTGCGCGGTCAAAAGGACATTTGCGACCAATCAAAGAGCGCCATGTCAGCTACACGGCGTTGCCCACGTCAGCACGACCGCCCACGTCGCCAAAGGGAATCGTGCCAGCTGATGACCGTCGATCCTCACTTTTGACGACTTAATCTCGTCCATCCATCCCAGCTTGGCACCAGTATAAATAGCGTTCATTCTTGATCGGAAAAACTCTTATCACTCCCTCAAATTTTTTGAACATATTTTCCGTTCATCTTCCCTAAAATTTCCAAACACTCATTCCCTGAAAATATGGCATCTTCATCCCACCCCGCTGCTGATAAATCTTCTTCATCCACTGAGTCCTTAGACTTACCGTTAGCCGAAGCCCACATGCCTACTTATACAGGCATCGTAAAGGAAGAAGATATTGACTATACCTATCCTTTCAGCAAGCTTGTTTCGCTGAATAAAGCAGCTACCCGCCATCGTCTATCTCACGCACAGATTCGCACCGCTCAAGTCCTGAAGGAGAAAATCTTGAATGATAAACTGGCCGAGAAACATTTCGGTGAGGAGCTGATGGAGATGATCGACCACGAACAGCTCCGACCGTACTTGACGGCAACCCCCAGGACCTTCCACCCACATCTCGTCGCCGAGTTCTATGCTCGCGCGGTGATTGCTGACGACAGGAAGTCCTTCACCACGTCAGTATTCGAACATCTGATAACTATTGACGTAGAGTACCTAGCCAACCTATTTGGGCTGAGGAGTACTGGTGAAGAGGTGGCCACGTACTTCAAGGACGATACGGTAGAGTTCCGGAGGAGGTGGACCGAATGGAAGAAGCCAGAAGTGACTGTCTTCAAAACGGGGATGAAGAAGTCAGAAATGGAAGATTTCTGGCAGATGGTGTGTGACATTGTAGTGCGCATGCTACAATGCGAGGTCGGCTCGTACGCCGAACTGAGCTTGAGAAAGTTCTCACTCATGTGCGCCCTGGCAGACGGCATACTGGGCAACTGGGCCGAATTCTTCTTCGGCCGATTGCTGGAGAATGTTGAGAGGAATATCACCGTGAAGACTGACGGGAAATTTCTTCACGCGGTGTCATTCGGGCTGAGGATCAGCCACATACTGGAAGTAGAGATGGGGGACGACGTCGACCAGGGGGAGCAACTGGTTGGATCAGATTTCATCCCAGTTACAAGGGTGAAACTGGCTGTCCCCGACTACAAGAAACCATGCCGGCTGAAGGGGAAGACGACTGTGGACCCTGATGAGTCTGTCTCTGAAGAAGATGCAGAGCAGACATGGGAGGAAGTACCAGCGGTGGCTCTCCCACTGCCAGCTGCGGCCAAGGATGAGCTTAAAAGGAAGCTAGAGGTTGAATCCTTATTCACCTCTATGGAAGAAGCAGTGGAGAAGGCAACTGGTATACATCCTCGCACATTAGCCTCAGCACAAGTGCCAGCCCCCAGGCCCCCTTCAAGAAAGAAACCAAAGACCCACCAGCGCCAGCAGCCCCAGCCAGCTGCTGCCTATGACCCTGAGTCAGGGAAGATCTCTATTCCAGTCAAGAAGTCCGTCTTGGGACTGACTGAGGAGGAGACCATAGAGAGGATGACCCGGAAGCGAAAGAGGGTTCAGACCAGAGCTCAGAAGCTGGTGGAGCAAGCCAAGAAGGAGCAACAGGCTTCCCTTGTGAGGAAGAAGCAGGCACAGGCCAGACTGAAGGCCTTGGCCGACCAGCGGAAAAGAGAGGCTGAGCTGGCAGCCCGCGATGAAGCCTTTGCAAAGGTGCAGGCTGAGCATGAGGCCAGACGTCAGGCGCAACTGGCAGAGCAGGTGCACCAGGTGGCCAAAGGCAAATGGGAAGTTGCCCCAACTACAAGTGCAAGGCCACCAGCACCAGCTCCAGGCCAGATCTTATCAGAAGAATCATTTACGCGCCTGATGGTCATGGGTGCTGATGAAGACGTACTATCCCTTGTGGATAAGTACCAGGATGAGGAGGAGCCTGCTGAAGTCCCACTGGCCGCGCACGGGGGTGCCAGTGGAGGAGTTGAGGAGCGGGCGACCACCCCGGAAAAACTGGCGAGTTTTTCGGACATGAGCTCCGATTCGGAGGAGGAGCCGGAGCAGGCAGCAGCTGAGGAGGTGATACATCACTCCATGGTGCAGAGGATGGAGCCAAGGGATCTGTTCCCAGACCTTGAAGATAAGGCTCGTCGTCCTGCCAGTCGTCCACAAATTTCAGAAGCATCTACATCTTCTGGACGACCAGCGCCAGCACGTCATGTGTGCGCAGAAAGGAGGACATACTTGCTCTGTATCCACGAGCATCAGTTGATTGATGAAGACACCTTCCAATCACGAGTGACAGGAGTACATCGGTGGGAGCACCGCGGGGCAATGGCGTTTCAAAATTCACGAGTGCCTGAGCCATCAGCATTCAATATCATCCCCATCAGCGGACTCCCCCACCAGTCGGTATACGCTTCGAGGATCTATGACTGGTGTCTGCCCCTGCAGCCGATGGAGTACTTCAATTCCACTCTCTACGAGTATGCTGACAACATCACGGCGGAGGTGGAAAATGCCGTTAATGACGAGATGATTACCAGCTACCGAAGACTGTGGAGGGTGAATCCGGAACTATGTCTGGAGTTCCGGAGGTGGAGGATTTTCGACCTATGCCAGCGCCAGCTGACAGTAGAGAAGCGCGCCGTTCTGTATGCCAGGCTAGGGCTTGGTTACTGGAGATCAGAGGAGGCGTGGGCGAATGCTTTCATGGATTCTGATCCTGAAATGCACCAGCAGCTGTCCACCAGGCGAATCAGGCGCCGTTTGAGGAAAATTGCTGAATTCAGACAGCTGACTGGAACCTCCGGCCTCCCTAGGCCCAAAATGGTTAAGATACCATTCCTCCAGTTCCAGCCCACCAGTCGTGGATACCAGCTGATCTACGCGCTCCGCCGCTTGAAGGTCCTCACCGCTCTCCCCCGGATCCCTCCCTATTATGCTATTCTTTTTGATATGGCTGCCAGCGCTCTGCTGGTAGACCACATTGTGGAGGAGGATCCTTCCAGAGGTTTGTGGCTGACCACTGCCGTCCCATCTGTTCCTATGGTTTTGGACGACCTTGTCCCTTATAATGAGGACTGGCAGCTGGTGGACTTCACAGCACCACCCATTTTTGCATAAGGCCCGCCAGCACCAGCCGAGGTGCGCGCGGAGGAGCCAGCAGCCGAAGTGCCAGCGGAGGAGCCAGCAGCAGCTGATGTGCCCGCAGAGGAGCCCGCCCCAGCGCAGGTTTCTGCCGAATCTGAACCAGCAATGGCTCCTTCCGCAACTGATGAGCCCTCCTCTTCCATGGAAGTGTCAGTGCAGCCAATCTCAGAAATTCATCCTCCTGCACATCTTCTTGCATACATTGATGCCAGGATGGATCAGCGCTTCGCCACTTTCCAAGCTGATGTAACGCAACAAATGGAGTCCGTCACCGCCGGTGTCACCACCTTTTTGGCGCGGATCCAAGAGGGGGAAAGTGCGCGAGCACGGGCTGAAGAGGAGAGGGCCAAAATTGCTGAGGAAGAGAGACGCCTCGCAGCCGAAGAGAGAAGAATTGCTGCAGAATGGAGGTTGAAGAGAGAGGAAGACATGGCCGAACTTACTGCGATCCTGAGGTCCATCACCAGTGGTCGAACTCAGTCACCAGGATCATCTTCTAAGCCATAGTCTTGTCTCTTTATTCTTTTGTAAGTAAATCTGTTAGACTAGTCAGTTACCATTCATTGTACATGTAATTGCTATATCCCTAATGGAATGATTAACTGACAAGTTGATGACAATCTCTTATTGTCCAACAATTGTCTAAGTTTTTACTTACCAGCTGAATTTACACTTCCAGTGTAATCAGCACCAGCACTCATCTTGCATGTTAAATTTATTTACATGCCTATTTGCTCTGTTCTTAAGTTCCATATTTTTAAAACGAGCAATATCTTTCCTAGGTTGAGGGGGAAGATTTCTTTTAGTTAGAGCTGATGTTGAGGAAGTAATTTCATGGGTTTAGATCTGATAGGTTTCACTTGTAAAACCCTGAAATTCTTTGTAACTTTCCTCATCAGCTGAGTGCTCGCTGGTTAGGCTTTGATCGCACCAAAAAGGGGGAAATTGTTGGGAAATATGTCTAAGGTTTCCCTTCCCAGTAGCTTACTTGTTTAGATTATAGTTTTGGTGGATCAAATCCTAAGTTCTACCAGCGTCAGTTGTCTCTACATAGATCTGGTCTTAAATGTAAAGTCCTGTTTAGGTCTATTGAGTTGTAAGTCGCAGCTGATCAAGACTCATGCTGACACTGTTCACCAGCATGAGTAGCACTTACCACTGGCTACTGTTCACCAGTTGGGAGAAGCTTCATCAGCAGGCGGCTGACAAAGACTCACGCTGACACTGTTCACCAGCGGTGAGAAGTGCATATGACTGGCTACTGTTCACCAGTTGGGAAGGGTTTCATCAGCAGGCGGCTGACAAACCTTACCAGGAGAATGTGTGCTCTTACACTATTCGCCAGCGGTGTTTTCACCAGTCATGGGAGATTCCGAGAAGAATTAACATCCAGACTTTTGGTAGACTTTGATGATGCCAGGGCAAGTCACCAGCAGAGACTGCCAGCACAAGATCACCAGTATGATCTACCAGTCAGATGTTACCAGCAGAATTCCAGATTCTCTCTCCCAGCGCTGTAGAGACAAGAAGAAGATTCTCTGAGGAATCGACTGACAAAGGATGACTTTAAGGAAGGATAACTTAAAGTCTATCAGTCACAAGACGCCAGTCTTATTCCTCGGACTGACTAATAGAGCCGTTCTGACACAAAGAGATCTGTGTCAGATAAAGAGGTCAAAGGTATGGTTCCTTCCGGAAAAACATACCTGCCGCCGTCAGAAGGACATCCGAGGTCTGACATCTTTCCGGATGCGTCCAAATGGCTAGAAAGTTTGAATCGGCTCCTGCGGCTATAAATACGTCGCAACCACCAACATTCAAACATTAGATTCCACGAGCGAATGATTTAACGACTCTACTATCTCTACTCAACCACCGAAAGAACTGAAGTTATTTCGAGGCTTTTCAAAAAGCTTTCCGTGTGTTGATTTATTCAAACACGAGACTTCAAGCTTTACGCTTGTAAGTTTAGAGATCTCATTTGGTGTTCTTTCTCTTCGAGGAAGTTCACAGCAGCCCCTGTGCATTCTAGCACTTGAGTTATTACGGGCATTCTGCCGTAGAAGGATTTACGTTCTTGGGAGAACTAAACACCCAAATCGCTGTGGAGGTTTAAGTGACGTGCTCGCACTCCATCAGCAGAAGAGAGCTGAAGAGGAAACCAGGACCGGGAGCGGTTGATCTAGTGAACTGGTGGACAAGGCATTCACCAGCTAGAGATAGATCGTAGGCAACCTGTAACCGATTGCTCATAGTGAAATTTCCAGTGCTTCGACTGGAGAGTGGACGTAGATCGATTGATCGAACCACTATAAATCCTTTTGTCATTTATCAGTTTTCTGCATTACATTCTGATTTAAAACCCAGCACTCAAGTGCTGGTGTATGTTCTGAAACTGATATAATTGTGCAAACTTGGCTAAATATTCTAAGTATTGAATCACCAGCTGACCAGTTGCCAGTTGTCAGCTGCGTACTTAGTAACCAGCATCAGCTGACCAGTTGCCAGCTGTCAGCTGTGAGTAAGAGCAAGTAGCGTGCAAAGAAACAAATTAACTTATATATTTCCGCTGCGTAACGTTTAAACTCTGAAAAACCGGGACCAACAGTAAGTTAAAAAATAATTTAAATTGAGTGAGATATGATTAATTCAAGTTTATGAGGAAATTAGAGGAGAGATAATATGTTGAAGAAAACAAATACGTGAGTTTGAGATGAAAGAGAATATGAGATTTTTTTATGTGGTCCCCCCTTGTTTAACTTACCTAAATACCCTTATTACAAAAAATTAATTCATAAATTAAGTAATAAAATAAATAGAGATATTAAATTTGGACCATAAGATTTAGGAAATAGAAGGATAGGATTCATTCTCATCTCCCATCTAAATGGCAATTGTGATATGATTATATATATATATAGAGGAGGGATCATGTAAAAAAAATCCCCATGTGAGAAAAAAGAATGAATCATGTCCATCAGATCTAAAAAAATCAATGGTTGATATTGAATCAAACAACAACTAAAATGCAATCAAGCAACAAAATAATCAAGCAACAGCTAAAGCACAATCAAGCAACATTACAATCAAGCAACGACCTGAATACAATCAAGCAATGCCGTGAATGCAATCAAGCATCTTTCTCACTTTCTCACGTTAAGAGTTTTCTCACTGGATCCTATATATATATATATATATAGAGTTGCGTTCATTTCTGAACTAAGTGTTTGTGAATGAACAATGACCTATAATCTAACCATTAATTTTTTGAATCTGATGGTTATAATAATGACACGTGGCAGTCATTAAATTTATTTATTTATTTGAAAGGGCATTTTAGGTAGTAAATATTATTATATTTTATAGTAGATTTGATAATTATGGTAGTTAGGGTTCAATTAATTTGTTAATTCACCCTCTCCTTCACGATCGTCCACCCTCTCCCTCATGATCGTCCACCCTCTCCCTCACCATCGTCCGGCCACCAGCCCTCTCCCTCACCATCGTCCGGCCACCAACCATGACTCTCCCTCACCGACGTCGTCGCAAATGCCGGCGAACACGCCGGCTGTATCGCTGCACGGCGAGTCAGTCGAGTCCGCCACCCTTCGTCAATCGCGCAAAACACCGCTAGGCCAGGAACGCGCAGATCTGCGCTTGGACACACTCCCCGTCGCCGGTCTGAAACCGGACGGCCACCATTCTCCCACTTATTCAGTCGCCGGCACCGGCATCGCTCAGGCAGAGGGAACGCCGTCGAGTGAGAATCTCAACCATCGAAGAAGTCGGACGTGAACTGTCAAAGATTTTATTTTATTTTCTGTCATATGCGATTATCATTTTTATTTTATGTGAGTGTCATTATTTATGAATAAATGTATCATTCTTCGAATCCAACTGACACTTGGTGTATCGCCTTCACGTCTAGATTTTATTTTTTTCTGTCATATGCGATTGTCATTTTTATTTTATGTGAGTGTCATTATTTATGAATATATGTATCATTCTTCGAATCCGGCTGACACTTGGTGGATCGCCTTCACGTCTAGATTTTATTATTTTTGTGTCATATGCGATTGTCATTTTTATTTTATGTGAGTGTCATTATTTATTAATAAATGTATCATTCTTCGAATCCCTGTTTAACGAATAATTAAAATTGTTTATACATTTAATGATAATATATTACTGGAAGTTGAGAGAATAACCTTATAATGACACACAAAGTCATAAACAATGACACACAAAGCAATAAACAATGATAACGATTAACTTAAGATTATGGAATAAATCGTGGTGCATTTTCTCTTTCCAATTTATTTGATAATAATGGAAAAATCATTAATGACACCCAACAAATATGCTAAATATTCAATTAAATTTGTCTAGATCGTGGGTTGATCCTAATTGGTAACTGTCCCCATAAATTTCGACTTTCAGTTTTTAATTGTGCGGGTTTTTTTTTTCCGTTTATGCCCTTTAAATGACAAAAACTAGCCTATTTAATGATAGACGGAAAGATTTAATCTGGAACGTTGATTTACAAAATGGATGGTTAGATTTTGTTCTCTGTTCATTCACATACACCTGTTCAGCCTAGATCACTCCCCTATATATATATATATATATATAGAGTAGTGATCATATGTTACTCATTCTTTAGATATTATATGAGACAAAATCTCAACCATTTATTTTATCAATCTAACGGTTATTAAATTATGAATTAATTTTTATTTTTAATGTGTAAATATAAATTAAGGGTATATTAGGTAGATTAGGTAATTAATTTATATTATTCTCTCTCATAAACCAATCACATGTTGTTTCTTATTTTTCCTTCTCTTATCATTTTTCTCTCTCCTCTATAATTCCTATAAAACTTTAAATAATCATAACTTCTTCAATTTGAATTATTTTTTCACTTATTATATATCAAATTAAAGATAATTTAATTACCTTTCAAACGAAATCCCTATTGCATATGTTAGGAATAAGGTAATTGTAGCAAAATCAAATAATGTAATAGCTAAAACTAAATAATGTAACTTAATAATAAGAATAATGTAATACTTTAATACTAATAAAGAGAATTACAGATTGATGAATAAAGAGAATTATTTATTTCTTTTTTCGGCAAGAAATCATACATTAATAATGTAATATACAATGAACACATAATGTACCAATCAGTCGATATACAATGCACCATTTAGACAATACTTTTATCAACGTCATGCAACCGCAAAAAACAGGCATGAATAATATAATATACAGTCAAATAATGTAATATACAATCAATACATAATGTACCACTCACTCAATATATAATGTATCATTCAGACAACTCTTTGATCTATATCATGCAACCATAAAAAATATATACATAAATAATGTATATACGGTTGAATAATGTACTATAACGCTGATACATAATGTACCACAACAAATATTGTACCATTCAGACAACACTTTGATCTATATACTGCAACACAAAAAAACAGATATGAATAATGTAATACTCATGTGACACATAATGTATCACTCAGTTGATGCACAATGTACCATTCATGCAACAATTTGATCTATATCATGCAACCGAAAAAAACAAACATGGATAATATAATACAAAGACGACACATAATGTAGCACCCGAACACCTTTTTTATGTATAAAATGCAACCGCAATTGTGAAATCAAGATTTTCCCCAATTTTTATAAGAACAACATCGAAATTAGGTAAGTATACTATATCATTACATTATTCTCTATATTATGGTACATTATTTAGCTTTACCTATTACATTATTTAATTTTACTTCTACTATCTTATTATGAACATATGTAATAGGGATTTCGTTTGAAAGATAATTAAATTATCTTTAATTTGATATATAGTATGAAAAAAAATTACTTAAATTGAATGAGTTAAGATTATTTAAAATTTTATAAGAATAATAAAGGAGAGAGAATATTGATGGGAGAGAGAAACAAGTAATAACGTAACATTGGGTTGATTAATGAGAAATAATAATATAAATTAATTACCTCATTACCCTTATTATATATTTGATAAACACTCATTTTGTGCATTTTGCTGATGTGAATCCGCTAACTATTTGCCTTAGATTAGATCATTACGTGGTATTTTTGTGCCGTATTTTGATCATTTGAGAAAATATTACGTTTGGTTTGGTTTTGGGTTGTTTATGCAGGTTTCGCGCACAATTGAGCCGTTTAAAGGATATGACTGAGTACCATGGAGCCAATCGATGTTCTTTTGCATCAAGAAGAGGAAGAAGTGAGAAAAGACCGAACCCAAATACGTTTTAGGCCAAAATTCAATGGAAACTCATACCGAAAGCAATTAATGTTCAAAGAAGCATTCACGAATTCCTCCACACATGGAATTCGAGCTAATGGAGCATAGCCTTAGATAGATCTTTGAGTTAGCTTTCCAATGCAACTGGAATCGGGTCAATCGGGGTTCGGGAGCAAACGTTATGGCCAAAACCGTGAGACTACGCAGAAGGGGCAAGGTTCGTGACATGAACGGCGACCCAAAATACATAAACGGTGGTCGCCGATCATGCGAAATGGGTCGCCGATCGTGTAATTTTTAGGAATTTTTGCACGGTTCAGGGATGGCGACCCGGGCACATGCTCGGCGGTCGCCATCGACGTCTTATGGGTCGCCGATCGTGAAAATTTCTGGAGTTGCTACGGCGCATGGATGGCGACCCGAGCGCACGCTCGGCGGTCGCCATCGACACATTTTGGGTCGCCGACCGTGACTTTTTGGGCGAAAATTGATCCCAATCCCATATCTTTTTGGGTTTGAACAAGATAAGTATAAATAGAGGCTCCCAGGACTCAAAGAGGGTTACTTACTCTAATTTTTCGATCGACTATTGAGAGAAGAAGGAATTCAAGGTCACAGAAGATTCAAGATTGAAGATTGGGTTCTTAGTTCCATGTTTTCTAAGTTTTCTTCTTCTTTATTCTTCTGTTCTTTGGAATTTAGCATGATTGGCTAAATCCCTTTGTGGATTCTAGGGTTTTGAAACTTGTTGACATTCATTCAATTGTTTATATAATTTGATTTTCCTTTTCCATTGATGTTTTAATTACTGCTGGGGTTTTCTTTAATTACGAGATATTGGCCATTGATTGTAATTTGAATTGGTAATTTTTGAACCGAGAGGTCTAGGTTATTGATTAAGATGCAGTAGGATTAAATTTGATAGGGCAATTATCCGAGAGGAATTTGAACTGTTAAAGGGTTTTTGAAATCTAAGGATTAATCAAGAGTAAAAGTCCTTTTGCGCATCCGAGAGGAGTCACCAGGTCGTTTATTTCCATGTTATGGTTGAGAGTTCGAGAGGGTCACCTGATAACATTTATGAGATTAACTCACATCTTTGGAAATTAAATTGGAATTGGATTGTATAAACTATTGTTTGATAGTTCTTCAAAGTGGATTACCCTGGAATCCTAATTTCTCATATTTTCTACAACTTAATAATTTAATAATTTACCTTAATATTTCTTGCCTAGTTTTAAATAAACAAAATCTTTATAAGGTTCGTCTAGATAGTAACAAGGTAACTATGTTTTAGTGCTTGAGTGTGTTTCGAGCCTGCAATCCTTGAGTTCGATAATTTATTACTTGCCTCTGCAGTGATCTGTAAACTTGCAGAATAGCGTGTTGTAAAATGCGCTATCAAGTTTTTGGCCCCGTTGCCAGGGATTGTAAAGATCTATACTTGACACTAATTCTGTTATTGCGTCACTACTTTAGACATTATTTGTTTTAAATTACATTGTCTTTTATTTTTAATTTTAATTCTGTACTGCTCACTGTGGTTATTTGTTTCAGGTAGTATATGCGAACTAGAGCGAAGGGTCCAGTGCTTGAACTCATAGATCCGGAGATCGAGTCTACCTGTCGAAGGAACAGTGCACGAAGAAAGTTAGCGTTTACTATGGCTGACGATCAGGCGACACAGATTGCTGAGCTGCAGAGACAGCTGCAGGAGATGAATCTAAGGCTGCAACAACAAAATCCTCCAGAACTGCCGAGACAGCCAACTATCGATGAGATGTACGAGCCTATGACTGATAGGCATCGTAATGCGGACTTTGGACTGAAGGTGAACCCACCTAATTTTGAGCTGAAGACTGGTCTGATTCACACTGCTCAACAGAACCAGTTTGGGGGATTTCCGTCTGAAGATCCTCATTTGCATGTCCAGAAATTTCTATTACTCTGTGACACAGTCAAGCAAAATCAGGTGCCAATTGACTACATCCGGCTACACCTCTTCTCATTCACACTGCATGACAGAGCTCTGTCATGGTATCTGTCACTGGACCGCAGTGAGATCTCATCCTGGGAGGAGCTCTGTAAATTATTCCTGATCCAGTTCTTTCCGCCGAGTAAGACCATCCAACTACAAAAGCAGATAGGCCAGTTCAGACAGTTCTCGGGGGAAACTCTTTATGAGGCATGGGAGCGTTTCAAGGAGTTGCTTCGTTCCTGCCCATGCCATGGGTACACTGAAAAACAACAAGTCTGCTATTTCTATGCGGGGCTTGATGAGGAGACTCAGAAGCATGTCAGAGCTTCAGCTGGAGGATCCATTACTGCTAGACCTCCACATGAAGGACTACAACTGCTGGAAACGATGGCAAAGAGTGAATTTAATTGGCCAGCAGACAGAAAGGAGCGCAGGATGATAGCAGCGGTCGATGATACTTAATATACCTTAATATTTCTTGCCTAGTTTTAAATAAACAAAATCTTTATAAGGTTCGTCTAGATAGTAACAAGGTAACTATGTTTTAGTGCTTGAGTGTGTTTCGAGCCTGCAATCCTTGAGTTCGATAATTTATTACTTGCCTCTGCAGTGATCTGTACACTTGCAGTTTTAGCGTGTTGAAAAACACGCTATCAATATTTAATCATTAAAATTTAAACTTAATCTTATCCATCTAAATTCAAATTGGAAGGTTGGATTTTAGTCTCATATAACATAGGAAAGCTAGGTAACCATATAATGCAACCCTATATATATATATATATATATATATATATATATATATATATATATATTCTAAAATAAGTTTGTTTTAAAAAATTAATTTTGGAATTAAATTTTTATTAAAATCTGAATTTACATTTGTCACTATAAATATAACAATTTTGTGAATTAGAATATTTATTTTCTAAAAAAAACTTTTATTTGAAAAATAATTAAATAATTAATCTTAAATTTACCAATAGTTTGCACCAACACAACTTAGGCAATCTAATTCATTTTTACACAATAGTATAACGAATGTCTATAGTTAGAATATCTTACTCAATAATTATGAACTATCTAATTTATTTAAAACATTAAATGCTACTTCATCTTTCTTACAAAGTATTCATCATCCTACCTTATACACATAAACATCTAATAATAATTGAACATAAAATGCAAAACTAATATTAATTGAACATTTAACCTCTCATCATTACTTAAGAAAATTTCATTTATATCACAACAGTCCAAACAAAATATAAAAAATAATAATAATTCCAAACGGATTGTGCTCGAATTCAAGAGAAATCCATTCAACTGGCCAGCCAAGGCCATCGCAGAACAATTCTGCTTAACAACCGGGGAGGTAGTAAAATGGATGAGCCTCCATTTCCATGGAAAATGTTATGATATCTCTACGAACCAGATGAAAAACTCACAAGAACAGCAATACAAAAAACACAATCAACACACAGAATTACGTGGTTCGGCCAAATCACATGCCTACATCCACTGAAGGGTGAACAAAGATTTTATTGATGATTTTTTTGGAGAGCAGATAACTTCACGATTCTATCTGCATAAAAATGACCGATACAAATAGAACCATAAATTGAAAAATAAAACTGCTTGCAACCAACTCATCTAACTGTTGCTAATTCAACGGCTATGAGTGAATCAAAATGGCAATATTGCTGAAGATATTTGGAGGCAATTCTCACTATTCTCCACCTTGCTGACAATGTATCTCACCTCCAATAAATCAAAAAACATCATCGACTTCCCTTCTTTATGCCCCATCACAGAGCACCCAAACAGCAAACTAAGTTCCAACATTCATAAGTCTAAGGCAATGCTTGAATTTAGCAACTGGCAAGGCCTTAGTCAATACATCTGCTGCGTTATCATTTGTAGAGACTTTGATCAGAACAACATCTCCCTTATGAATTATATCCCTTATGAAATGCAACCTCACATCTATGTGTTTCGATCTCTCATGAAACACTTGATGTTTAGTTAGGCAAAGGGCACTCTGATTATCACACATTATTGGAACTGTTTGCTGCACAACTCCAAAATCAACAATTAATCCTTTAAGCCATATACTTCCTTACACGCCTCTGTCAATGCCATGTACTCAGCCTCTGTTGTTGATAATGCTACAACTGATTGCATAGAGGACTTCCAGCTGATTGTTGATCCGAACAAATTGAATATTTATCCTGTCTGAGATCGTCTAGTGTCAATGTTTGATGCAAAATCAGCATCAACATACCTAGCCAAAGGATTACTTCTAGCCTCACTCTTTCCATGAAAGTGATTACCAATCTTTGAATTTCATTTTAAGTATCTCATTATATGTTTCAGACCTCTCCAATGATTTTTTCCAGGATCGGACATATATCTTCTCACTTTACTAATTGCATAAGCCAAATCAGGTCTTGTGCAAACCATTACATACATGATGCTGCCAATTGCATTGGCATATGGGATCTTACTCATTTCTGCTCTTTCATCTTCTGATTGAGGTTTATCTTTATCGCTGAACTTCATATGTTGAGAAACTGGCATAGAAACTTCTTTAGATTCATGCATGTTGAATTTCTTCATCACCTTTTGCACATAATCATGCTGAGAGAGCCACAACTGCCTATTCACTCTGTCCCTAGTTATATCCATCCCAAGAATTCTCCTTGCATCACCTAATTCTTTCATCTCAAACTGAAGTTTCAGCTTTGCTTTTAGAAGCTCCACCTCATTTTTGCTTTTGCTAGCAATGAGCATGTCATCAACATATAACAAAAGATAGATGGGAGACTCAACTTTATCCCTCTTGTAATATACACAAGTGTCATAACTGGATCTATTGAAATTAAGTCTACCCATGTACTCATCAAACTTGAGATACCATTGTCTTGGACTCTGTTTAAGACCATATAAGGATTTCTTAAGAAGACATACCTTATTTTTATTTCCAGGGAGTATGAATCCCTCTGGCTGGGACATGTAAATGGTCTCCTTCAGGTCACCATGGAGAAAAGCCGTTTTCACATCAAGTTGTTGCAACTCCATATTATATTTGTTAACCACAGCAAGTAAAATTCTGATAGAAGTATGCTTAACAACAGGTGAAAAATTTTCATTGAAGTCAACTCCTTCCTCCTGTGTAAAACCCCTTGCTACAAGCCTCGCTTTGAATCTCACTATCTCTGATCCTATTACCTTAATTTTCTTTTTGAATAACCATTTACAGCTTACAACCTTCTGTGATGTTGGTCTGTCAACTAGAATCCAAGTCCCATTTTTCATCAAGGAATCAATTTTCTCTTTCATGGCTTTGATCCATTCTTCTCTATATGCTGATTTGACTGCCTCATAGTAACTTTGAGGATCTTGATACTCCAACTCTTCTGTTATGCTGAGAGCATAATAGATCATATATGCCTGACCAAATCTATTGGGAGGGTGAATACTTCTTCTAAATCTGTCTCTTGCGAGTTGATATTGGCTTAAATCTTCACTCTGATTTGGCTCAACTTCTTCATCAACTTCTGGTTGTTCTGAGACATCTTCATCTTCATCATGGGAATTATGTTGATCAGATGACTCCACCTCAACTTGAGTTTTCGCTGATGGTATGTCATCAATTTTTGTGCCTTAATCTGAGTTATTTAGGTAAGGCATTTGATGCTCCCTAAACCTCACATCTCTACTGATGATAACCTTGTTCTTTCCAGGTTCTGTACACCAGAGTTTGTAACCTTTTACACCCTTGGGATAACCAATAAATACACACTTTAATGCCCTGACTTCCAGTTTATCTTGTCTACTGTATGAGTAAGCTCTACATCCAAATGGTTTTAAAATGGTGTAATCAGATACATGACCATACCATTTTTTATCCGGAGTCTTGAAGTCTATCGCTGACAAGGGGCATTTATTTATCAAATGACATGCTGTAGAGACTGCTTCCCCCCAAAATTGTTTTGATAATCCAAACCCAAGTAGCATGCATCTTACACATTCAAGAATTATTCTATTCATCCTTTCAACAACTCCATTTTGTTGAGGATTTGAAGGGACTGTGAGATGCCTTCTTATACCTTTCATTTTACAAAAATTCTGGAAATCATTTGATAAGAATTCAAGGCCATTATCAGTTCTAAGATGTTTCAGACATCTTCCTTTTTCATTTTCCACCTCACAACACCATTCTTTAAATTTTTCAAAGGCATCAAATTTATTCAATATGTATACCCACAATTTCCTTGAAAAATCATCTATAATACTCAGAAAATATTTGCCACCACCTAATGTTTGAGTTTTAGCAGGTCCCCACAAATCTGCGAATACATACTCTAGAGGTGCATCAGAGGTATGTTTACCTTTTGAGTAGGGGAGTTTCGTACTCTTGCTGAGGATGCATGGCTCACATGTTTCTCCTTTGAACTCCCCAAAGCCTTTAATGATGCCTTGTTTGTGTAGTTCATCCAGTCCCTTTTTGCTCACATGTCCGAGCCTCAAATGCCACACATATGCGTCATTATCACAGCTGAGTCCAACATCACCAGTAACCACTTCAGCTTTCATATAATACAGATTTTGATTCCTTACTGCTTCCAAGATCAAATCATATCCTTTGTACACACTAAGAACTCCACCCTTTGATTGAAAATGCATACCCTTCGCTTCTAATACACCAAGGGATATAAGGTTTCTCTTTAACTTTGGGATATACCGTACCTCAGTTAGAATTCTTATTTGACCATGTGGGAGTTTTAATTTGATGGTTCCTATGCCTTTTACATAGCAGGCCTGATCATTCCCCAGAAGAACAACTCCAAGATCTTCTCTAAATTCAGAGAACCATTCTCTATTGGATGTCATATGAAAGCTGCATCCAGAGTCAAGAATCCATTCCTTTTTATGGTGAGTCTCAACAACATTCAAGATTTCTGCAGCATTACTCCATTTGGTATTTTCATTTGAGTTCATAACCTGTGATGTATGGGCTTGTTTCTTCTTCCAAGTATAGCAATCCTTCTGGAGATGTCCCAGTTTGTTACAGAAATGACACCTTCTCATTTCTCTGTCTCTAGGTTCATGATCTTTAAATCGATCAAACCTTTTTGCATCAAACTTGCCTTTCTTGAACTTCTCTTTCCCATACTTCTTGATATGCAGACTTTCATGCGGAGTTGAGTTTATTTTCCCCTCATTTATTTTCTGCAATTCTTTAGCACGTAATGCAGTTTGCACCTCCTCCAAAGAAATGGAATTCTCCCTTCCAAACAACATGGCATCCTTCAATTGTTCATAGGTCTTGGGCAATGCATTTAACAGAAGTATGGCTTTATCCTCATCCTCGAGTTTAACTCCAATATTTTCCAAATCATCAATGAATTTGTTGAAATCATCTAATTGATCTTCAATCCCTTTGTCTTCTACAAGTCTGTACGCATACAAATGTTGCTTCATGTAGAGACGGTTAGCAAGATATTTTGTTAGATAAAGACTCTCCAACTTGTTCCACACCCCTTCAGCCGTAGTCTCCCTCGAAACTTCTCTTAAAATCTTGTCTGTCAAGGACAGAACAATCGCACTATGTGCTTTTTCAAGAATGGTGTTTTTCTCTTCAATTGACAGTGAAGAGGGTAAATTATTTTCCCCCTTCAAGGCTGCCGACAAACCTTGCTGAGTGAGTAACGCGCGCATCTTGATACGCCATAATCCGAAATCGTTCTTCCCTAAGAACTTCTCCATTTCGAACTTAGTAGTAGACATCGTTAATCCTCCGTCTATCTCGATTCCCACAGACGTCGCCAATTTGTTATGATATCTCTACGAACCAGATGAAAAACTCACAAGAACAGCAATACAAAAAACACAATCAACACATAGAATTACGTGATTCGGCCAAATCACATGCCTACATCCACGGAAGGGTGAACGAAGATTTTATTGATGATTTTTTTGGATAGCAGATAACTTCACGATTCTATCTGCATAAAAATGACCGATACAAATAGAACCATAAATTGAAAAATAAAACTGCTTGCAACCAACTCATCTAATCGTTGCTAATTCAACGGCTATGAGTGAATCAAAATGTCAATATTGCTGAAGATATTTGGAGGCAATTCTCACAGAAAACAAAGAAGACCAGGAACTTGGGTCTAAGCCTGGATCCCCTCTAGATCAGGCGACCATCAACATTAAGGATGAGGACTGATTACATAGATGTTGTTCATCATCTTGTTTGCCTTCAATTTTGTTGTTTTTCCAATTGTGAGGAGATAAGCATAGCTCAAATGAATCATAGTGAGAAAAATCATGAATTATTTCACAATATCAAAGAAATACAAAGACTCAGATTATTATTCTACACAAAAAATGAAACCTACTACTTTTTCTGCCTAATATTCAAAATTCAAGATCCCTAGCTAGGCTGAAAACTTCGCTGCAGATGATCCATCAGTATGATTTCTCCACTCGAAAAAAAACTCGCTTCCTTCTGAAGAAGCCGTTCCATTGCAAGAGGGGGTGACAGTGATTGCATCAGAACTCATCTCCATTTCAAGAAACATAGCTCCCCTCCATTGATCTATATATGCAGCTGCATAATCAGGATTCAACCCTGCAGGCAGATCACAATGCCCCAGAAAACCGGGAATCTCTTCACTTTTTCCCAAGAGACGAGCGGCTTCAAAAACGCTCTTCCCCCTATCCTCAATGGATTTGAAGTGACACTTTCTAGCTATCACACGGCCTAAGTTAGTGAGACAAGCTGCTACAATGTCAGCTATCATTACAGATAGTCGCTCGAACAATTCCTCATTAGTTAATGCGTTTTCTTCATCACATGCGCCCAAGATGGTGCTGCTCATCCTGTACATTGAGTTGGCAGCAATAATTTTAGGCGGCCACTTAGATGGGTTGAACATGGGGCAATCTGGTATGTCTGTTTTCAAAGCCGACGCCATTGTTTTGCTTTTTCCCACCAGAGTTTCGAGTACTTGTCTTGCGTTGGTACTCGTGGAACCTATTTCAGATAGATCGATTTCTTGCCATTTGCGGAAGAGAGAAACTCTCAACCAACAATCAGCAGCTTTTCTAATGTTCTTCCACTCTACATTCTTGTAGAAGCTCTTCTCCACCACCTTTACAAAGAAGAGGCCGTCTCCCACGTTGCTCAACAGCTCATCAACCTTGGCGTCTGGAACATTTGGGAGTGAAATCGCAATGCTTGTGAGTGTGACTACAGCTAGAGACCAGCAGTTTCTGGGATCTTTGCCATGTATGCTTGGCACTTGATAGCTGTCAAATTCAGCCACCCCTTTGAAGGTGGAGTTGCGAAGAAATTTAACCAGACCCACAGATTTCTTCCTGCGAGCAGCCTGCAGAACTTGATCAACATGTTTGGGGATGCTCTGCAGCAGGTAGTCCGGCAGAACCGCCTCCCCTTCCAGCCGTAGAGAATGGTGCCGAACGTCTCGCAAGAACTCGCGCCCAACTTCTCTTGGAGCAGAGTCGGCAGAAATCAAGAAGTTCTGGATAAGTGCGATCAATGCTCCTGCTATGAAACACGAGATGGCAAGAAGAAGCTTGTTTAACAGAACAACACTGATTTGAGATCCGCGAATGAAACTCACAAGCAGTCCTCTCGCGGAGTAGATAAATTTTCTGCATTTGTGGTTTGTAAATAATGGCGGAATGGAGCTTTCCTCCCATTCGGTGAGCTTCCGAGTCCAATAATCCTCCACTTTGAATGCATCTTTGAAGCTCCACGACCCCGAGCACCTGAAACTGACGGCAATGCCCCATCGGAAAGAAGTGGAGATCGTGCCCACAATCACACCGACAGTCTGCGCCAGAAGAATCCATTTAGCTGGAGCCAGTCAAGCCGAGGCTTCTATGCGCCACCCCTGTCCGAACAATAGCCTGTGCCAGAATCACAGCGTTTAGTAGGCAAATGAAACCGGAGGCTGCCGAGGCGGCGGAACGAGCGATCACGAACTGTGGGCTGCTAGTTTCTTCCATAACCCAGAACTTCTTCAACACATTTCTCAGACCATCAACTGTATCCGAGAATTCTTGGGTCGAAACCGAACTGTGTTTTTCTTGGAACTTGGCCTTGAGAAACTTTTTCGTGGTTAACACCATTATCGCGGTTGAACCTAGCACGAGCAGCAGGAGCAGCATCAAGCTCAGTGCAAGGACTTCTTCAGGGAAGAGGACACGGTGGTGAAGAAGCGACCGCGTCTCCGCAACTTGGATGCAGACATCCGCAACCACAGTGATGATGAGAATGGCTAATGCAGTAACATTGATGAGAATGTCTCTGTCGGTCATGGAGCCCAAGGACGGCATGAAACTGGCCATGGCGGTGGACATGAGAGCGATGCTGCTAATCTTGGCTAGTCTGTCGGTAAAAGCCGACATATCGGTGGTGAGATCGATGGGCAGCTTGAGAGCAACTGTGAGAATTGCTAAGGAAGTGGAGTTGAGAGAGAAGTATTTGGAAGGGAACCAGATCTTTCTGTTCCAGAATCCAAGGAAAAGATCGGCGGCCATGGAGAGTGAGCAAGCTAGGGAGGCTAGAGCAACATACATGCCGATCAACGGCATCGGAGCTTCCAGTTTTTGTCGTATGGAAGGGTCGGAGTTGCTGGTCATTGCTGTTGAGGAGATGATAGATAGGGTTTAATTTTCTTTCCTGTGCCACAATTTAATGAGGGAGTTGCAAATGCTTCTCTGCTATTTGTAGTACAAATCATTAAATGCTTACGTTCCACGAAATTTCAAGTGTTCATTGTCCATCTCCTTGACGAAATTTCTGTGTTAAAATACAACATAACGACTTAATTGCATGGGAAGAGATTGATAGTTGGTTAGGATTTGATGGAGAAGGTCTTGGGTTAGGCAGGCCTAAACGATTTAGGCGGGTTTTATCCATTAACCCAATATTTAGGCGGGTTTTATCCATTAATCCAAGCCCAAACCCATATAATATACCCTATTTGGGATGGGTGAACCCATTTGGGTAGGATAAAACCCGCCTAAACCGTTTAGGCCTGCCTAACGCAAGTTTTTGCCAATAATGTGATTAGTATCATACTAATGACAGTTCTTAACAATATTTATATTATTCATAAGGATGTTAATTTAGCCCTTGAGTTGGCTCCATTAACTTAAGCTAAAAAGTGAGTTAGGATTAAAATATCTTAGCCCAGAACAGAATAGCACCAGGTTCAATAGTACTGAAACGAAACCGAAGAGTTGGCTTAATTGTCCTAATTAATTTTTTATTAATATTTATTATAATTATATTACTAAAATCTACTTCTAATATTTTAAATCATATTTTTTAATTAAGTCTTAAGTTATTTAATTAATGTATTTAGTTCAAATAGTATATATTTAATAGATAAATATATTTATTAAATTATAAAATTAAAACATGTCCAAATATGGTTAAAATAAAAAAATACTATATTCTTAACATTTAAATTTATTAATACATACAAATTTATGATTTGTTTTGGTTTTGTTTTTAATAATAGAGAAGTAATATTTTTGTTTGTTTTTCATTTTCTTAAATATTAAAAGAGAGAAAGATAATTTAATAATATTAAAAATAAAAATAAAAATAATCTCGTTGGTCCAACATATTAGTCAAAAAATTGAAAGGTTAAGAATAAGATCAAAATTTTTTAACGCCGAAAATTTCAAGTCCAAATTGATTAATCCACAATTCAATAAAATTGGTTCGAAATTCGATGAATTGGCATGATTCATAAGACAGTACTTGATATACAGATTGAATAGTCAATTTCATTTATCATTTTGTACCAGCTGCATGCATGTTATGTACCTGACCATTACAAAAAAAGTCTTTTCTTTTACTGCTTCTCATTCATTTTCCCATTTCTCTTTTATTTGTTTGACTGTGAGCTGGATTGTTCATTGTCATTTCCTGTCCCTTGCCGCAGCTGATCTGAGACTTATTTCTCCCACTTCTATGAATATCAAAGAATTTAATACTTGAATTTACTATTAAACTAACAATAGAATAATGTTAAATGAAATATTAATATAAGATGTTACTAAAACTCAATACTAGCATTTAGGGACAAAATTGATTACACTTTAATTAAATTTATACAAATATTATAAGCAATATAATAATTTCTAGGTAACGTTAAAGTATTAAAATTTATTAATTTATTTAATAGTTTATACTTTCTATAAAACTACTATTTCACCCACGCGATGCCTACAATTGATTATAATGTAATACTCCCTTCGTCTCGGTCAAATTGGAATAATTTGACCGGGCACATATGTGAGTGATAATGAGTGGTAATGGTATGAATATTTTATTGATGAGTGTGAAAAATTTGTTATTTTAAGAAAGTAAACTAACATCACATAACGGACAAAAAAGGAAAGGTGGACAATTTACGTGGGACAGATGAAGTATTAAATTTAATATTTTATTTATAGGTAAATAATATAGATATCTAAAATTCCTAAACTACAAAGTTATATGATAACAAATATAATTTATTTATAAATGTTATATATATATATATATATATATCATATTAAATTGACTTATATTTACTTTAATTAATTTATAAATTTTATTTTCTAAGCATAAATGTAAGTTTTTTAATTTGTACAACATATAATAATCAATTTCACTTTTGTCTCTCATCTCGAAACTATACACATATCGATGTGTGACACATTAATATTATTTCTTGTTTTATTTATGTTTTGTAATGTGATATTTTAAAAGTTTTTAAATTTTATTTATTTTACAATAGAGTGTGACACACTGATGCTTTTGCAACAGTAGTCTCTCATCATAATATTGCACATTTTAATTTATTTTAACTATATTGTGATATCCTAATTTTTTTCTCGTTTTTTGTTTCATTTGAAAATATAATTTGACTTTCTAAAATAATCTATTATTTTATTTTATCTTAAACTATTACAATATTTTTTTTTCATCTTTAATTATAATGTACAACTTTATATTTCAACACATTTTGATTTTTAATGCATTAAAATAATAAATTTTATGTTTATTTACCATATTTTCATATATTTTTTCAAAATACTCTAACATTACTTATAAGAATATATTGTGAAATAATATAAGATTAATTGATAGATAAATTAAGAAAAATAATTATTTATTTTCATAAATTTTTAGATAAATTTCATGAACAATAAATTAAAAGAATTTTGTAGTCTATTTCATGGATAATTTTCATAAACTAATGAAAATGAAACATACATCTTGAATGAAATGTTAAACAATAAAATTTGGATTCTCTTAATTATTTTTAGTATGATTTTGTATTCTATTTCATGGATAATTTTCATAAAATAAAATAATGAAACCATACATCATCAAATATATAATTTATAAAAGAAAAATCTAAGATAAAATTTATAATATATAATTTATAATTTCATATATTAAAAAAATAATTAGTTTACTTCGAAATAAATGTATTATCATTTCATATTAATGAATAAACTTAATTAATAGTTCAAATAATTGACCATTAGTGTATGTATGATTTTACAGTTATACCCTCCGGTCTTATTTTAATATATATATAGATATGAACCATATAGGAATATTTTTTCACCATTCTTCTACCCTACCCACATCCATAATGAGTTCTCCCTAGCTATCAACACTAGAGTTTTACCATCTAACATCAATAAAATCTCAAAATAACACATATCTTGGCTAGCAATAAAAGTTCATCATCAATCGATGGATCCACAATAAAATCTTCTAGAATTAAATCTAGGTTTAACAAATAAAGATGAGAAATGATATGAGAAAGAGATCAACAAATTAGAGTAAGGTTGTGAGTGTCCAACATCTCTTCTTCCTACTTTGTTTCTTCTCTATTTTCTCTCCTTTTCTCTCGAAAACACAAGTGACTCGGGCTCTCTCTCTCTTTCCTCTGTTTTTCTCTCGCCTAGAAAAGCGGCAGCAGCAGCTTTGCTCTCTCTCTTTTGAAATGGCGCAGCTCACCACCAAAAATAGCACACACAACTTTTGTTTTTTTAATTAAAAATTAACTTAGCTCTATTGGGCTGAAATTGTCGAAGCCCACTAAATGAGCAAATATCCAACAATTCTCCTCCATCATTTCATCCAATAATTCTCCTCCATCATTTCATTTTGTGAGCTCGAGCAAGCCCGCTCTTTGCATACAAATCTCAAACCTTCTCCTCAGTCAAAGACTTGGTAAACATATCTATTATATTCTCATTAGTGGGGATCTTCTCTAAACTCAATTGTTTCTTCTCAAGCTCGTCACAAATCCAATAATATCTGACATCAATATGCTTGGATCTCGAATGGAATGTTTAGTTCTTAGAGAGATAAATAGCCCTTTGACTGTCGCTGTAGACAATCAGTTTCTCATGCTCAAGACCAAGTTCTTCCAAAAACTTCTTCATCCACAGAGCTTCTTTGCAACCTTCTGTGATGACAATATACTCAGCTTCGGTACTAGAAAAAGAAACACATTTTTGCAACTTGGACTGCCAAAAGACAGCTCCCCCTACAAAAGTCATCACAAAACCCGAAGTGGACTTCCAGAAATTGACATCACCTGCCATATCTGAATTTGTATATCCAACTAGATTCGGTTCACCAATAAAAAACATAAACATACCTTAGAAGTGCCTCTGAGGTATATGAGAATCTATTTAACTACGGCCCAATGCTCCTCTCCAGGATTTGAGAGAAAACGGCTCACCACACAAACTGCATAAGCTATGTCTGGCCTCGTGCGAACCATGACATACATCAGACTGCCTACTACTGAGGCATATGGAACTTTACTCATCTCTGCCTTATCCTTCTCACTTGTAGGACATTGCTTAACAGAAAATTTGAAGTGACCTGCAAGTGGAGTAGATATTACCTTAGCCTTGCTCATGTTGAACCTCTCAAGCACGGCTTCAACATAGCGCTCGTGAGATAGCCAAAGTTTCCCATTTTTCCTGTCACGGGTTATCTTCATGCTAAGAATCTGTTTCGCATGGCCTAAGTCTTTCATTACAAAAGACTTACCTGAATCTCGCTTTAACTTCTTAATCATGTTAGCATCATGACCAACAATCAACATGTCATCAACATATAACAGCAGAATAATATAATCATCATCAGAATATCTCTTCACAAACACAGTGATCAGAAGATGTTCAGGTGTACCCTTGACGCATCATAAATAAGTCAAACTTTTTGTACCACTGTCTTGGAGCTTGCTTCAACCCATACAAGCTCCTCTTGAGTGTACACACTAGGTTCTTTTTCCTTTTGACTTCAAAGCCTTCGAGCTTCTCCATTTAGATCTCCTCATCTAAATCACCATGAAGGAATGTAGTCTTGACATCAAGCTGCTCTATCTCCAAATTCAAGCGAGCTGTCAAATGAAGAAGAACTCTAATAGAGTTCATCTTCACAACTAGAGAGAAGATCTCATCAAAATCAACACCTTTCTTCTGATTGAATCATTTCAAAACCAACCTTGCTTTATCCTTTGGTTGTGAACTATTTTCAGAAGACTTCAACCTGTAAACTCACCTATTCTTCAGTGTTTTCTTGCCATTAGGTAGTTTTACCAACTATAAGTGCGGTTCTCATGCCAGGATCGCATCTCATCTTTCATGGATTTCAACCACTAATCTTTTTCTTCTTGATAGCTTTCAGGCTCTCCACCATCTGTGAGCATCAGATACTCACTAGTACTGTATCTCTTTGAAGGTTGGCGCTCTCGAGTGGATCTCCTCACTACTGCCTCAACTGGTGGTGGTGGTTGTTCTTCTCCAACTAGCTCAATATCATCAACTGGAGGCTGCTCATCAACATTATTACCACCCTCTTGTTGAATGTCTCCCCCGTTATCATGACCTACTAAGGGAGAAGGTGTTGGATCTAATCTGACTGGAATCTAAGTAGAGGAACTAGAAGTTTCTTCTTTATTAGAGTTATCACCAAATTGATCTTCTAGAAACACAACATCTCTACTTCTCACAATCTTCTTGTTCATTGGATCCCACAACCTATAACCAAACTCCTCATAACCATAACCCAAGAAGATGCACTCTTTGGCCTTGTCATCAAGCTTGGATCTCTCATCTTTGGGAACATGAACAAATGACCTGCAGCCAAACACTTTCAGGTAGTCATATGACACATCTTTTCCACTCCAAACTTTATCAGGAACATCACCATCTAGAGCTATAGCTGGATAAAGGTTGATCAAGTCAACTGCAGTACACATAGCCTCCCCCCAAAAGCTCTTGGAAAACTTAACATGTGAAATCATACATCTGATCCTTTTTTCAATTGTCATGTTCATCCTCTCAGAAACACCATTCAACTGCGGTGTCTTGGCTGGAGTCTTTTCAAGCCTGATCCCATGAGCTATGCAATAGCTCTCAAACGGCCCTCTGCATTCACCAACATTATCTGCTCTAACTGCCTTCAGCTTCTTTCCAGTTTCTCTTTCAACTCTGACATGAAACTCCTTGTAGACATCAAAAACCTGATCTTTGGTTTTTAAAGCTATGGTCCAGACTTTCCTTGAGTGGTCAACAATAAACGTTACAAAATAAACAACACCTCCAAGAGTTTTATCTCGCATAATACAAACATCAGTATGAATCAAATCAAGAATATTTGATTTTCTATATGGAGGATAAATATGAAATGCAACTCTATGTGTCTTTCCAGCATTACAATCAAGACAATTTTTGAGAGGTGTACCTTGCAGACTTGGTAGGAGTTGCTTCCGGGCGAGGATCTGTAGGCTCTTCTCGCTCACATGGCCAAGTCTCTTGTGCCAATTGTCAATGATGGCGCCTTTCTTAATCACATTTGCCTCTCCCTTGCACAACATTGTTTGTGTGACATAGAGTGTATTCATCTTCTTTCCTTTGGCAACAATCAAGGTGATACGGTGCAAAATGCGCAGCAAAGTGCAAGTGTACACTGTCAAGTAGTATCTAGGAGTAATCTAAGAGTCGAATCCCATAGGGAATGCCTTATGTGTAGAATTGTGCACACATTAACATGCAACAGGGGTTAAGCAATTTGTGTTTGAGATGATCATACTGCAGAAATGATAAATAAACATAAACAGAACAATAACAATTAAATTAATAACTGATAAACAAACAAGATAATAAGATCTCAGTTATAAAAGATAACTTAGGTTGCTGACTCTTCTTGTTATATAAGATGTTGTAGCATTGATCCTATCATGCTCTAGTGCTGAACCACAGATGTAATCTAACAACTTTTCCAAGCCATAGATGTTGCTAAGATAATCATCTATCCACATATTCCTATGCTAAACAAAAGAATACCCAGCTCAAAATAAGACAAGTTCATTAAGCACACCAATTCCACACATTTTTCAATGGCTAGAATTAGTTAAAAACAAGGCTCTCTCCTAAACATACTTTCCCAAGCATGAGCAGAAATGTATCTTAGCTAAGTTGGCCAAACAGAGCAAGATAAGATTGATAAACACCTAGATCTGATAGATTAGCAAAGGATCAATAAAACACTGCAATAAGCTTAAGCAAAAAAGTCAACAACCCAAGTCTCAAAGGTTTAGCTCATAGCTAAAACTAAACAGTAAATAACTACAAATTCTTCACAAATAAACATAATAACAGAGTTTAGACAATTGAATTGTTGATAGAGGTTGCCACTAGGATGAATTCCTTCAATCCTAGAGAAATTGTCCTCAAGATTCCTCCTTTGGCCAATACCCAGCTCTCTCCACTGCCTCTCAACTCTCCTCTCTGTAATTTTTGTGTATTTTCGTCTGTCTTCCCCCCTCTTCTGAAAGTGTGCTCTCTCTACCCCTTTTTATATGCAGCTGCTCCTCCAAAAATGGTTATTAGGTTTCCCAAGTTTGATTCAATTTGCCATAAATGACCCTCAGTGATATGACATCTTAGTTAGCAGCTTTAGTTCCCCCAGCTCAGCTCAGCATTAAGTTGTCCATGTCAGCAGCGAACAGGTGGCCCATTTGAGCTTTTTTTTTCTCTGTCCCCGACTTTCTCTCTCTACTTTGGTATCCATGCTGACTTCATGTTGTAGCATGCATTCAACATCTTCACTCGGCATGTTCACTTTCTTTTGGAATTTATACATGATGTTTTTCATGCATTATTTTATACTAAAGTAGACACAAAAGAGTTAATTTGCAACAACTATTCCTCTAAACACCAATCATGCATAAACTTGCTTATTTAAACCTAAACTGGACTTAAACAAGGCTCAAGGACTCGAATTCATTAATTTAAAGGCATAAATATAACTCTTCTGAGAGAGTTATCACAAGGGCCCTTTGGTGAGTTTCCATCTATATCAAGATAATGGGTACAATAAGTTCTCCTTAGCTATCAACACTAGAGGTTCACCATCTAACATCAATAAAATCTCAAGATAACACGTATCTTAACTAGCAATAAATGCTCATCATCAATCAATTTGATCCACAATAAAACCCTCTAGAATTAAATCTTGGTTTAACAAATAAAGATGAGAGATAATATGAAAAAGAGATCACCAAATTGGAGTTAAGTTGTGAGTTCCCAATATCTCTTCTTCCTACTTTCTTCCTTCTTTATTTTCTCTCATAAACAAAAGTGGCTGCGGCTCTCTCTCTTTCCTCTGTTTTTCTCTCGCCCAAAAAAGCGGCAGTAGCAGCTCTGCTCTCTCTTTTGAAATGGCGCAGCTCACCACCAGAAATTGCACACACAACTTTTGTTAGTTTAAATAAAAAAAATAACTTAGCCCTATTGGACTGAAATTGTCGAAGCCCACTAAATGGGCAATGACCCAACATGGCGTTAATGGTATGAAATCTTCGCAAGCAACTAAATCCGAGGCGGGGATGTCGGTTGTGGACCTCATATATAGTGAACACGAAGAATATGAGAAAAATGATAATTAACAAATTCAGCTCTTAGAGAGTTCATAACAAGCACACAATGTGTCAAAGAAGCACGCACATAAAGATATTAAGTTCAGTTACATAAATAGCAGTAGTAAAATGAAAAACACAAGCAAACAAATTTGGAAAATAAGTAGTGTTGTTGTTGAGCATGTGAAACAAGTTAACTCCATCCATTCCGCTGCCGCTGCATTTTCGGTGACCGCCTGCTCAGTTTTATCCTACATAAGAATAACAATAAATAGGGTTGTTCTACTTCATGATAGATTTCAAATTAGAATTGTGCGCTGAATTCATAAATCTTATCACAGATGCAACAATAATAGAATGTATGTTGTTCCTACCTCAAGTGCTGCAGCACATCACTCAAATCCGTGGCGGCACCAAAATCTTCAAAGTCTATTTGGCCCTTTGTCAAATTTGGTGTAGTTAGGCATCCCAAGCTGAAATTTTCCATATTGTTGCACCCAATAATTTGCACACGTCTCAATGAAGGCAACTCAAAATCACACTTCCATTCGCAAAAGCTCACTAATTTGGGTAGGTCACACAACTCAAGCTCCAACAATTTAGGAAATAGAGTAGCCCTTTCACCACTACTCACCACTTCCTTCTCATCTTCAATCACTTTTATCATCTCATCACACCACTTTATACTTAAGTTTGTGAGATTGACAAGAGCTCCGGTGATTGAAGACAAAATAAACTCATACTACCTTGGTACTCATCAATTAATAATGTTTCCAATCCATTAAAGACAGATACATGAATTTTATAATCACCAAATGGATTCCAATCAGCTCTTAATACTTTGAGGCACGACACTAACACCTGAAATTCAAATAATTATATTTACAATCAACTTTGTAATAATGTATTTATCTAATAAATGAGAGAAGTTTACTCTAATTAAAACTTTGCCACTTTTCTTCTCAGAAACATCATATAATATCAACTTTAATTTTTTCTATTTTTTGTATTCTAACATATATACCATAAAATATTATAGTAAAAGTTTCAACAAAATAATATTTGCGTCACTTTTCTTTCGAACATACATTATTACGAATTTATTTTATTTACTAATTCTTAAATAATAAATGTATATAATTTTTTATGGGCTATTTTTGCGATTATTTATGTATGTTTTATGTTTGGTCTACTATTTTTTTTTATTAAAACTATATGAATACTTAGATGTACAAAATTATATTATAAAAATACTATTATACAATAATAGTGAATAATAACTTATTGTATATTTGAATAATTACTAAAGAATATAATAAATATGTAATTTAGTTATTTATATTTTAGTATTATAAAATAAGATATCAAATGTTTAATTCGCACGATACACACGCATAAGCTAGTTTTAGTTAGATGATAAAATACATATAAAAATATTATTATTAATATTCGTATTTCCTATGAAGAAATAATAAAAGTCCTATAGTTCTTTATTATTTTTCTTCTTTATGTCATGTTGATATGCATAATAACTATAATCTACATTTCTTTTTAATTTTAAGTATAATTTTACATTTTTTTCCACATGGCATGGCTCAAGTATAATTGGAGTTTTGAGCAAAAAATATTGACCAAGTGCCAATTTGTTTGTATGACAGATGTTGGAACCCACAAACCATTGTTTAAAGTTATGGTACATAATTAAATATGTATAGTACATACTTTTTATATTTTTAAAAACAAAATGAGTATATTGAAAAACTTGTATATTAAGAAGCAATAAGCAAAAGGAAAAAAAAAAAAAAAAAAAAAAAAGAGGGCGTACCTCTTGTGGTTGGGTTATGGGATCGTGAATGTGTGCATTACTGCTACTATTGCCTCCTCCTAATCTTGAATTGTTGTCATTCCCTTCCGAAATCAACCAATTCAATTTTCCGCATTTCAGAAAATACAGTTCGCTGAGTTGAGGGAATTCAATGCCTTGAATTCCATTACAAAAGCTCGTCAAATTTGGCAGATTCACTAACTCTACCTTGCTCAATTTTGGGAACAACATTTTTGTGATATGATGAAAAGAATTGTTTTCATTTTCATCACACTTAAACACTTGTTCCATATTCTCACATCCCTCAATTCTTAAAATTTCGAGTTGTGGAAGGTAATCGTTTTCAAGATGTACACTTCTGCTCTTCCATAAGTGCTTTAGTGCGGGCAGATCACACAATATTAATTCCTTGAGATTCAACCACCAAATTGGACCATCCCGTATCTCCTTTAATTTTGGAAGCTTAAAAAGCCTCATATACTCTATGGAAGATAACACACAAGCAGCACCATTATCCATTGGTGTTGTTACTATTTTTGTCATGCTCTCACACTCACCCAACTCCAACACTCTAATGCTTTTAGCTTTGGTCCAGACCACATTGTTTGCACCACTTCCTTATAGCAAAAGACATTCTGTATCTTTTAGAAGTTGCATCTCAATCCAATATCCTAACCCACTTTCGTTATCCCAGCATAGACTCAATATCTTGTCATACCTATTATAATATTATAAAATGACTTGGCTCACCTTCAAGTTTGATGTGAAATCTGTCTAACTCCGATGAAAGGTGCATGTTTTCCGCAGCTAATGTAGGATCCTCTATCTCTATCTCCAACCTCCTCAATTTGTTCAGGGCCTCCAGCTCTCTCAACCGTGCATTCTCTCTTTCTTCTCTATCCTCTGCATCCCATTTTTTGAAACTCCCCCACATCTTCAACACCTCCAACTCAACTAGGCTTGATATGATGTCTCGACCTATTCTTTCAAGATTATCACATTCTGTAACATCTAGCACTTTCAATCGAGTTAACCCCTTCATCTCCGGTGGTAACTCATTAATCAAATGACAATTGTGACAAATGAGAATCTCAAGGCTTACTAACTCCCCAATAGCAGATAATGTCTCTAATTTGTTACATAAATCTATTACCAAAGTCTTAAGATTTTTCAACAATTGTGTTGTGCATGGAAGTGATGTGAATGAGTCATTTTTTATGTATAACACATAAAGATCTCTAATTTCTTCAAGAAAACTGATATCCACTTTGAATTCCTCATCCTTTGAATAATTACTCCAAAAGATAAGGCGCAAGTTTGGGAATCCAAATCTCGAAGGAATTCCGATTCTTTGAATGGTAGAAATCCAAGAACAATCATTGCCACCGATATATCTTTCCTGTTTTGCAATGAAAATGCAAACATCACGAACAACATCGTGCATTGTTACATAATCATCTCCATGCTTGCTATCTAAAAGCAAGGACCGACTTTTAAGCATACATGCCCATGAGCACATTCTATTCATTGCATCCTCTACATTTGTAATGCCTCCTTCAAATATTTGTAATCCCATGCTAAAATAAGTCAAGTGCTCAAGAGGAATATGAGCATCTTCAGGATACAAACAACAAAGCAAAAATACAGATTTCAGCTCGGAGTCCAAGAAATCATAACTTAGTTTTAGGGGATTATAAACATTTGCAAGAAATCCTGGGGTGTTTGGATCACTTTTTCTCAATCGTTGTGCTGCATCTTTCCAAATACGCACATCCATCTTATCTTTCAGTGCATACCCTACAGTTGTAAGGGCGATAGGCAATCCTTTGCACTCATTTACAACTTCTTTTGCTATGGAACTCAACCTGGAGTCATCCACACATGTGCCGACTCTCTGTTCAAATAGAAACCATGCATCTTCTTTAGATAACACTTCCATATCAATAATATTTTCAACATCCATTTCACTAAAAACATCACGATTTCGGGATGTTAAAAGAATTGTGCACCCTTTATAACCACAAGGAATTCCTAGATCCTGCAGCACAAGTTTTTCCCAAACATCATCCAGTACTAGCAGAATTCTCTTTTCGTCTTTAAGATCCGATAAACCCAAGAATCTGCCAATTTCAATTTGAATTTTCAACTTGTTTACAGGAGGTTGGCTGACGACTACCATCACAACTTCTTTGAATATATGCTCCTCCAATGCTCTGTTCATTATTCTTTTGGCCATGGTAGTCTTTCCCAGACCACCCATCCCATATATCCTAATCATATCCACATTACCGAGCATCAATATTTTCATGATGTCTATTTCAATTTCTTTTCGAGACTCAAATTCATATGTAGATCCTAATGGGGTTGCTTGTGTTGCTGCTGGAGGTCCTGGATAAGATATAGCCTCAACATCAAATTTGCATTGCTCTTGAAGCTCTTTCAATCGGTCACTTGTTTTCTTAGCTCTCTTACTTAGAGAATAACGAGCACTAACATTCAAACAATCACTTTCTACATTTGGATCTTTATTCAAAATCTCATCCATTTCATTTTTTATGTCACTGGAATTCTTTAACCAAGTCTCAACCTCACCAGAAATGACTCGTACATCATGTCTTGCTATTTGAACTTTCCTCTGCAGGTCTCTTGCTACTACTTGTAGTTTTTCACCTTCATTTCTCAGACTAGCAATATTACTTGTGAAGCAACAGAGGTAATTGAATTGGCGTTTGATTGGTGTAGCCACCCATTTCATTACTTCTATAACTGGTCCGATTAATCCTGCTGCAATTTCTGCCATCCCTGCAACTCTTTTCACTATTTTTTTTCTTCAAATGAGAAATTGTTTGCGCCCTTTCTCCATATATATAAAGAGAGAAATATGAGATCACGTGAGAAAAAATTCCCCGTAAGAAATGACAAAGTTGCTTAGATTATGTTTACCAAGTTGCTTAAATATTATATTTTAACCTCAAAATACTTTATTTTAACATAAAAATCAAGCATTTCAGAAATACTTCATTTTAAATTCAAAATATTTTATTTTCATTTTATCGTCAATTTTCTTCATTTCACCACATCAGTTTTTCGATAAAGAATATTCATTTTTATTTTAAATCTTAGTCATTTTATCTTAAAATCAGTTCGTTATTAATTATCATATTCTCACGTTAAAAAAATTTCTCATATGATCATATATATATATATATATAGAGAGAGAGAGAGAACAGATCATGTAAAAAAAATTCCCATGTGAGAAAAAAGAATGAATCATGTCCATCAGATCTAAAAAAATCAATGGTTGATATTGAATCAAGCAACAACTAAAATGCAATCAAGCAACAAAATAATCAAGCAACAACTAAAGCACAATCAAGCAACATTGCAATCAAGCAACGACCTGAATACAATCAAGCAATGCCGTGAATGCAATCAAGCCACTTTCTCACTTTCTCACGTTAAGAGTTTTCTCACTGGATCCGCTCCCTATATATATATATATAGAGTTGTAATCATATGTTAACCACTCCCCAGATGTTACCTATTGACCTCATTTGGCGGTGCATTATCTAGACAAACTAACTACATTATCTACGCAATATATGGTACATTACGAAAGATAATATACAAATTGTAATAGATAATGTAATGCAAATAATGTACTACATTATCTTCGTAATGTACCATATATTGCTTAGATAATGTAGTTAGCTTGTCTAGATAATGCACCGCCAAATGAGGTCTGTAGGTAACATATGGGAAGTGGTTAACATATAAATGCGTCCCTATATATATATATATACTAGGCTGAACTCATCTTCCTGAATGAACTATGAACTTTCATTGTTGTGTGTGTAATTGATCATT
>JAPKLW010003743.1:0-36439 GCA_026898455.1 Plectranthus barbatus
GCGTCGGTCGGTTTCACCATTGTCGCATCGTAATAATGTGACCTTTTACGAACTATTATGTTTGAGAATGAGATATGAACTATTATATTTTGATGTCATAAATTGTTTGTTTCTATTATCATTGTCTTGTACTTTGTCGATGAGAATCATTATTTATTTTTTTTATTTTCTCAAATAAATTATTGTTAAAAATAGAATTTTTTTATGTTTTGACTTTGCTCGTTAAATTCATGTTCCAAACTGTTAAACCGGCCGAACCAAACCGTTTTATTTGGTTTGGTTTGGTTTGGTTTGAAAAATTAATTTGGACGGTTTGGTTTGAGAATTTTTCAAACCGTATTATTTGGTTTGGTCCATACTTCGACCTTCAAACCGGCCAAACCGGACCGTGTACACCCCTAATCAGGAGGATCCCTGACTACGACAACGACATCTCCATATGAGTCTACATTTTTTAATTATGAGAGTTTGTTCATTTTCATTTTTCCTCTTTTTCTGAAGCTTGGAAACAGTTGGCAATGACAAAAAGTTTCTTTTCAAAGAGAAACAAATAATAGGCTCGTTAATTACTATATTCTTACACTGCAAGGAGCTTCCCATCAGGAGACACATTAAAAGCAGAAACTGGGTCCCGAGAGACAAATGTTGAACTTATTCTTTTCCATGATGTAGGGTTCCACTTTACAATACTACCACCTTTATCTATTTAGCACAGGCATGGTAAGTATAGAAAATAACATGTCCTTTTCTCAAAAACAAATGGACCTACTATAAGATACTAACCTTGCATTGCTGTAATATACAGAACCTGGTCTATGCCAGTAGTGCGTGAAAACCGGCAAAAACCAAAAATCTCGTCCTGCAGTAGGTGTAAGAATGTTAGGCCAATCCATTTTTATTTGAAGCTATGTGCTCCTCCACTTATCCATAAATCACAACCAAACATATCCACATTTCGCAGTGCATCATTCACCTAATGCATAAAACTTCACACTATAACAATAACCTATTTTTTTTTTCTCGCATACTACATCCAAATTGCACAAAAGTTTTGGGATTCTTTGTAGATTAAAATCTGAAAAGCTAACCATTTTCATAATATTCCTTGCAGAACATTTTTTATTAGGGCATCATTCACCTAATGCATAAACCTTCACACTATACCAATAACCTATTTTCTCTTCTTTTTTTCTTGCGCAATACTGTATCCTAATTGCACAAAAGTTTTGGGATACTTTGGAGATTACAATCTGAAAAGCTAACCATTTCCATAATATTCCTTGCAGAAAATTTTTTATTAGCCCCAAACAAAGAAAGCAATTACATTTCCCTTTGGTAGTGAAGCTACGGATGATGATGATGTGACATCCCAAATCCTTCCAGGGCCACTTCCAACTGAGACTAGAAACTTTCCATCAGGGCTGCATCAGACAATTAAGAACTTATCAAATTTCAATTTTGAGTGAGAGGTTGCTTTCTAACATTCAAATGCAAAACATACTAAATTATGCAATTTTAGGAGAACCTGAAATCTAAATCTTTCACAGAAGAATGAGCATTGGCCTCATTGAGAATACTTTGCATGGCTGGCCACTTGAAAACCCTTAACTTGCCATCCTGTGCTGCACAAGTGTCGGATAATTAGAACATACAAACATATTAGAGATGACTTTTCTTTTTCGAATTTTCTTTCATAATTCATAAGAACCTCTGCTTCTATGAAAAGGCTTCTACTAGTCCCCTCGCTCGGGAAGTCACACTTTCGAACTTCCCCGATGACATCTAGGTGTGTGAGTTTAAATAAAGGAAAATGAAAAAAATATGTAATATGCACAACAGATGCAATGAAAATTTTATCCAAGGCAAGAACAGACCATTCTTTGAGAAAGGAATTGGCAACTGGGTCATAATTGTGAAGTACTTATTTGCGTGGTTCCAGAGAACAGAGATTGTTTGAAACCACATTTTTATAAGACTCTAGACAAGGAAATCCACAAAAAATTTCAGGGATTTAGATGGCTACATTTGAGTGGAGTTTTTGGATACCTCAATTCTAGATAAAGTAGAAAGTAGTGGTCTCTCAAAAATTATTTCCTACATTTCAATCCTTGAGGTAACAAAAGTTGCTTCTTCTTTCTTGCTCTCTATAATTTTGTTCTAATTTTCCTTCATAAGTCTCAATCTTTTTCATGGAATCAAAGGTGATCTATAGTTCTTTACCTCACCACCAACAGCAAGTAAACTTCCCTCATTGTTGAAGGTCAGTGCTAACTGTTGCCCAACATCTTCCAAAGGCTCAAGGACTTTCTCCGATGGTTTCAGTTTCAAAGTGTGGTCATCAGTGCTCGTTGTTGATTCCCATTCAAACCATCTGTAAGTTAAACCAATGAATGTGAACTCACCAAAAGCTTCAGCAACAATCATGGACAACATCCATTTAACTCATTCCAGTGCCAACAATAATATTTACTAATGTTTTCTTGGAGTGGCAGTTAAAAGTAACGTAAAATTCTTGAAGCATTTAGCAATAGATTTGAACAAAAAACTGCACCTTATCCAGATGCATATTTGATAATGTTTGTAGAGAGTATCAGCAGAAATGCTAGTACCATAAAATGCATATTTGCTAATTTTTCCCCTGGTTAGCAATAATCAAATATAAGTAATTGCCAAAGTATATCAGCAGAACTCTGTCCTGTCATAAATCGTGATGCGCTTCAAAAACCACAAGAACAACCAGCTGAAGATCGAGTCCAATAACCAGAACAGTGCAATAGTTGCACTTATTGAGTTTCTAATTCACACTGCCCTCACAATAAGAAACAGAGCGAGTTCCAGTAGGTTATTGAGCATACCTGCAGCTTTTGGGAAATGAACATATAATGCCTTCTCCCCCAGGATGCACTCCTATTCTGTACGGCAGATCACTACCAGTTCCAAGTTTAGCCACCTTAAATAGTGTAAAATCAAAACATTGTAACTAACCCAGATGGGGAAAAGGAAAAAAAAATCAAGAAAATAGCACCAGTTGCATAATAAATCTTTCACTGCAATATAAGCATTAGAGAGCATTGGATAGCATCTTCTTGGATTATTAAATAAATATAGCTCAAAATTCATAAGAGTCTCAGTTTCTGCTGTCGGCAATAACATTAACATCATCCTTCACTTTTCCAAGTTTCACACAAAAATTTTAAAGATCGAAAAACTTGCTCCAGATTCAATAACACAGCGTTGCACTAAGACTCCAAACTCAGAGAGTCAGAATTCTACAACATCTCGAAAGGAAAAGCTCCAAACATCACTTATATGAACAATACCGTAATCCACAACAATGCCATCTCCACGAATGACAAGTCAATATCAATTTCATATCAGAAACAAACTTTGCATAATATATATAAAGAAATGTAATATAAGGATAAGTGAGATTGTGAATAGGAAATCTCACAGGCTGATCGGAGAGGGAGCTCGATTCCGAATCATAAGTCGACAGTAGGAGGGCATTAGGTATTCCGCTGTGGCCTTCTCCGCCGCCTCCGGCTAAGACAATGAGGCGTTTCACGGAGGCGGAGGCGGCGGGAGTTTCCGATTCTACGCCGCTATCTTCTTTTGCGGCGGAAGCGGCAGATGGAACCCAGGCCGCGCCATAAAGTGGGACTCCATACTTCTGGCAGCTCAATTCGTCGTCGTTTTGTTTGGGCTTACCCATTCTCTTCAGCTCCGGTGATCTCACTGCTCCACAATAAACGCTCGATTCTATTTGTTTATTCCCACAATTGCACCAATCAGGAAATACCCATTTTGACCTTCTATCAAATAAATAAGTAAATTAATGAATATATAAATATAATTTTGTACGCCATCTCCAATTGAAATTGATTGATTCCTACTTTGTCATAAAAATTAATTGATTGTTGTTGGAGGTCAGGATTAGATCCGACCCGGCCCAATGTTAAAATGAAGTGCATATTGTGGGCCAGGCCCAATATCGATCTCCGTACGAAGGACTTTTAGTTCGAACTGGGAAAAGATAAGTAGCGAGCAGTTCGTACCGGGCTAAAGGATCGAACCACCGTCAAGCAAGTTCGATTCGACCCTCTTCATGATCCCTCCGGTCTTCTAAACGGGAGGAGAAGTTCGACGAAGTGGACCCCAAGAGTATCCCGACAAAACCGCCCAACAGCCACTACGCGAGGAAGTAGGAACTGCCATGTCCCCACGATCGGCTAAACTGCCCCGACAGTTACGGGCTCAAGACATGGAAGATGGTTCGCGCCTCTATAAATACACCTCAAGCATTCGCGGCAAAGGAGAGTTTTTTCGGATCACAGAAGCTAGTTTGTAGACGTTATTTTCTAAGCAATATTCCATTTGTGCAATTAGATTAGATTTGTTACTTACCGATAGCTTACCTGTTGGTCCCGGTTTATCAGGGTATAACTTGGCAGCGGAAAATGTGTTTGTTCGTTTCTTGCACTCTGCTGGTTACTCAGCTGACTGGGACCTTGTCAGCTGGTAAGTCAACTGGCACTATGAGTACTCAGCTGACTGGCGACTGGCTGGTCAGCTGGTAGCTCAAGACTTAGAATATTTTAAGCCTAGTTTGCACAGTTATCAGTTTTCAGATATACACCAGCACTTGGGTGCTGGGTTTCAAATACAAATTTAAATACTGAAAGCAGATAAAGGCAAAGGATTTTTATAGTGGTTCGATCAACTGATCTACGTCCACTCTCCAGTCGACTCACTGGAAATTCACTATAAGAGTAATCCGGTACAAAGTTCCTACGATCTATCTCCAGCTGGTAAATGCCCCGTCTACCAGTCCACTGGATCAACCGCTCCCGGTCCTTGTCCTTCTTCAACTCTTCGTCAGATGGATGGAGTGCGAGCACGTCACTTCAACCTCCTCCTCTGACTGGTTGGGTGTTGAGTTCTCCCAAGAACGTGAATCCTCTACGGCAAACTGCCCGTAATAACTCAAGAGCTGGCTGGCTCTAGAGCTGCTATGTTCTTCCTCAGAAAGAGAAAGAACACCAAGCGAGGTCTGTAACTTACAAGCTGGAAGCTTGAAGTCTCGTGTTTGAATAAATCAACACACGGATAGCCTTTAGAAAGGCCTCGAAAGTTGTATGCTTTTTCTTGCTTGAGCGTAATAAATTTCAGTCTTTCGGTAGGTGAAGAGTTGGCCAAGAACATTGAATGTTGATGGATCCCAGGTATTTATAGCAGAGGGATCCCATTCAAATATTCTAGCCGTTTGGACACATCCGGAATGGTCTCTGTCCGCGCATGTCCTTCTGACGGCGGCAGGTAGGAATTTCCGGAAAGCGCCATTCTTGTGTCCGCTTTTTCTGACACAGACCTCTTTGTGTCAGAACGGCTCTATTCGTCAGTACGAGGAATCGGAACTGGTGTCTTGAACTGATAGACTTTAAGGATATCCTTCCTTAAAGTCTTACTTTGTCAGTATATTCCTCAGACGAAACTTCTTTTTGTCTCTAAGACTCTGGGAGAGCGAATCTTCAATTCTGCTGGTAACATCCGACTGGTAGATCGTGCTGGTGATCTTGTGCTGGCAGTCTCTGCTGGTGACTTAGCGCTTGCACAATCTTAGTCTACCAATTTGTCTGATGTTAACCCTTTCTTGGAATCTCCCATGACTGGTGGCTTCACCGCTGGTGAATAGTGTCAGCCAGAACACGTATTCTGCTGGTAGAATTTGTCAGCCTCCTGCTGATGAAATCCTTCCAACTGGTGAACAGTAGCCAGTCATTAGCTTTTGACTCCATGCTGATGAACAGTGTCAGTATGGGTCTGTCAGTCGTCTGCTGGTGAGACTTCTCTCAACTGGTAAGCACATCTCATGCTGGTGAACAGTAGCCAGCATGAGTTTTGATCAGCTACGACTTACAACTTAAAAGACCTAAACAGGACTTTACATTTGAGACTAGAGCTATTCTAGAGACAAACTGACGCTGGTTGGACTTAGGATTTGATCCACCAAAACACTTAAACACCAAATCAAAGATCTAAGCTATCAACTGGGGAAGGGAAACTTAGATAATTTTCCCAACATTACCCCTTGTTGTTACGACTAGGCTGCTGTAAACCGCCATCCACCCTGTAAAATCCCTCATTATATATTCTAGTTCTCGGGGCTCCGACTTTCCGCAAAATCGAACCTCAATAATTTGGCGCCCACCGTGGGGCCTCGGGAACAAATTCTCTCTTTTTGCAGGCATGGCAGATAGCACAAACAAAACCCCTGAGGAAGGAGCCAGAGAACTACACCAGCCGCAGGACGAGGCCGGGGGGCTCCGGCTGGAGCAGGCCAGGGAACCCCAACAGCGCCGGGCCGGGGACGAGCCACCGACCCGAGCAGTGGGGCCCCACACCCCCTTAAATCGGCAGGGGCGATGAACGATCTAATGAAGAAGTTCGGCGCGACCCCGCTAGAAGAAATAGCATTTTTGCCGCCGCCTCCCAACGTCCTCGAGAATCCCCACGTCTCGAGGCTAGTGACCCAGGTGCGAAGGGCAGAAAGCACGTTGGAGGAAATGGCAAGACGATTCGAACTCCTTGAGAGGGAGAATCGAAGGTTGCGGCTGCAAAACGACAACAAACGACCAATAGTAGTGGAACCCGTGAGCACAGAAAAGGGCACCGGCAATCCAGCCAGGAATCTGGAGGCCGAGTTTAATCGTACCGAAGAGATCACCATTGAAAGGACTCCGGGGGGTCCTCCAGACCCCAGTACAGGGGCAGGGCGTATGAGCCAGGCCGAGGTGCAAGCTATCCAGCAGATCGAACGAAGGTTCGAACAAAGGTTTGGTCACCTCGAATCCTTACTATCCAGGATCCCAGGGCTCCCGGCACCAGAAAAAACTATACCAAGGGAGAGCTATGCGGAGTCCCCCTTCTCGCCAGGCATCGCCGGGGCCGAACTCCCGGCCAGGTTTGCCCCGCCCAGCTTCGTTCTATACGACGGTACTTCGGACCCTGAAATCCATATAGCGGTTTACCGGCAAAAAATGTTGGCGCTAGCAATTCCGAGCTCCTTGATGGAGGCATGCATGTGCAAGAGTTTTAGGTCGAGCCTGACCGGTCCTGCCCTACAGTGGTTCATAAATCTGCCCCGGAGTTCGATTTCCACCTTTGCTGAACTACACCAACTATTCCTGAGGCAGTATTCAAGCAGCAGATGCCTCGATAAGCACCCAGATGATCTCTACGCCGTGATATAGAGGCCGGGGGAGCCTCTGCGAGCGTATTTATCGAGATTTAACAAGGAACTGGTGGCAGTGCCAAATTGCCCGAACAGCACCGCCGTTCGGGCCTTCACCAAAGGCCTCGACGTGGACTCCGATTTATACCGAGAACTTTCCATCTATCCTTGCCAGACGATGGATGACGCCCTTAATCGCGCATGGGCCCTCATCAAGTGGGAGGAAGATGAGCCTTACCGCCGAGCACGCCAAAATAGCGGGAGGCCAAACGCACGAGAAGAAGGCCGGAGGGAGCAGAGAGACAGACGCCCTCCGAGGTCTCACCCATACGTTAAGCCGCCCCAGGTTAACCATCTGGGACCGTACATCCCGGAGTACACACTCTCTATTGCGCCAGCAGATCTGGTTCAGAACGTGCTCCGATGAATGCCAGAGAAAGTGAAGTGGCCTCCGAAGATGAAGGCCGACCCGGCCACGCGCGACGCTCAGAAATTCTGTGAGTTTCACAACGATCACGGCCACACCACCACGGACTGCCGCGCTTTGCACCTCGAAGTAGTGGAACTCCTCAAGAAGGGGTACTTGGCAGAATACCTATCGGACCGAGGAAAGAAGACCTGGACTCGAGACAAGCGCGCAGATGAGTCGGGCCCGGAAAGAGCAGGTGCACCGAAGTCGCCGATCCCAGTTCGCACCGTCAACTGCATAACTGGAGGGTCGGAGATTAGCGGAATCACCAAATCCGCAGCGAAACGAGCTCGGAGGCTAACTAGAGAAGAGGCCGTGGCCCCACGAAAGAATCCAAGCCACCATCCGATTGAATTCACAAGCGAAGAGGTGCCGGGGCTGAGCCACCCCCATGACGATGCCCTGGTAATATTGTTGCTCATATCGAACTGCCTCGTAAGAAGGATCCTGGTCGATAATGGGAGCTCGGCGAACATCCTGTTTATGCACGCGCTCAAAGAAATGGAGATCCCGGAAGAAAAGATCGTTCGCTCCCAAACCCCGTTGATTGGCTTCAACGGCGGCGTTCAAATGACGGTCGGAACTATAGCCCTCCCAACTTACTGTGGGGGGGCGCATTACGACGTACCCTTTATGGTCGTGGACGCTCCTAGCGCCTATAACGCCCTGCTGGGACGACCTTGGCTGCACCAATTGAAGGCAGTCCCCTCAACTTTCCATCAAGTCGTCAAATTCCCAATGGCCGGGGGAGTCTGTACTATCCGAGGGGAACAGAACGCCGCGAAGGAATGTTACTACGCGAGCTTTAAGGCGGTGTGCACCCAACAACACTTCACCAGGAGCGAACCACTTCCACCCGCAGGGGAGTCAGAAGAAACGGAGGAGATTGGACTCGATCCGGCGAACCCCACCAGAAAGATGAATATCGGGGCCAATTTGGAGCCTAGTATTCGGGCCCAATTGATTGATTTTCTCAGCAAGGAGAAAGAAGTGTTCGCATGGTCCCACAGGGACATGGTCGGCATCGACCCCGAAGTAATGACACACAAGTTGCAGGTCGATCCGAACCACAGGCCAGTGCAGCAGAGGAGAAGAAAATTCCACGCCGAGAAGAACGAAGCAATCAACAAAGAAATACAAAAATTGCTTGACATAGGGTCCGTTCGTGAAGTAAAATACCCGACGTGGTTAGCCAATGTAGTGGTGGTAAAGAAGAAAAACGGAAAGAACAGGGTCTGCGTGGATTACACCGATCTGAACAAGGCATGTCCGAAAGATCCTTATCCACTGCCCCACACCGACTGCATTGTCGATGCCACCTCTGGGCACGAGTTACTCAGCTTCATGGATGCGTTCTCGGGGTACAACCAAATCCTCATGCACCCCGAAGACCAAGAAAAGACGGCCTTCATGATGAACAAAGGGATATACTGCTACAAGGTCATGCCATTCGGACTCAAGAACGCAAGGTCGACATACCAAAGGCTTGTGAACAAAATGTTCGAGCCGCTCATTGGGAAAACGATGGAGGTCTATATAGATGATATGCTTGTAAAGTCGAAGTCCGCAAAAGACCACGTCGACCACCTGTGCCAGGCGTTCGAAATTCTCAATAAGTACAGAATGAAGCTAAACCCCGCCAAGTGCACGTTCGGAGTGGCCTCCGGCAAATTCTTAGGGCACGTAGTCACCATGCAGGGGATAGAAGCAGATCCTACTCAAATCAGGGCAGTCCGAGGATTAACGCACCCAAGAAACCCGAAAGAGGTCCAGAAACTGACGGGGCGGCTAGCAGCTCTCAGCCGCTTTATTTCTAGATACTCGGACAAGACTCACGAATTTTTCCAAGTTCTTCGAAAAGGGAAGAAGTTCGAATGGACGGAAGATTGTGCAAGGGCACTGGAGCAGCTGAAGGATTACCTCGCCAGCCCGCCGCTCCTGACGAAACCAGAAAAGGGAGAGACGTTGCTACTCTACTTGTCCGTATCAGAGCACGCGCTCGGCGCGGTCCTTGTAAAAGAAGTCGCTGGGAAGCAGCGGCCAGTTCACTATGCAAGCAAACCACTGCTCGACCCAGAAACGAGGTATACGGCGCTCGAGAAATTGGCATTAGCGCTAGTAACGGCGTCGCGCAAACTGAGACCATACTTCGAGTCTCATCCTATCAAGGTGGTTACATCCTACCCACTACGGACCGTATTTTCAAAACCAAGCCTCTCAGGCCGACTGCTAAAATGGGCGGTAGAAATCGGAGGATACGGCCTCGAGTTTGAACCACGAACTGCTATCAAGTCACAGGTACTGGCTGACTTCATTGCCGAGTTCACCAGCAACCTCCAGGCCGACTGATAAACACTCACTCTGTGCATGTTATTGATATATTTATGTTTAGATTATACGTTAGACTGAGCCATTATGTGATATTTTCATGCACTATTCTTATTATTTAAGGAAATATTACACTTGGTTTGTTTGATGTTAATTTGCACAGATTTTACGCATTTTGAGGATTAAATGAGACGGTTGAACAAGTATTCGAGGAACTGATCATGTTGGTTTGAATTGGGAAGAAAAAGATATAGCAAATTCAAGGGAAATCGTGAGAAAGGAGCTACGTGACATTTCCGGCGACCCAGCTTCAAAAACGGCGATCAGCCGTGCAAGCACAACAAAGCCGGCGTTCAACAGGGAGAACCGGCGAGTGCTTTCCAGATCCGGCGAGCAGCAGCACATCCTGCGACCGTCCACTCCCAGCCGGCGATCAAAGCCCACAGCCGGCGACCAACACCTCCAAACCGGCGACCAACACCTCCAAACCGGCGACCGCCCCTCCATGCCGGCGGATCGCCGGTCCTGCTTTTCTTCCTCTCGAGACAAAACCGGCGATCGCCCCCTCCATTCCTGCGATCGCCGGACGTGATCTCTCCACACGGGTTTTGACGAATTAAATCGTATCTCCTGGCCCAAGTCACGTATCTTCCCACATCTTTCAAGATTAAAAATCCCCTCCTATAAATATAAGTTCCAGAAGTCAGAAAAAGGTTCCAGAATTATATTTCTCAAATATCTACGTTCTGAATTTATTCCTTAGGCTAGAATTAGGGTTTTCTACATGAAATTCAAGGGGAACTGGAAGAGCATGACAAGAATTGAAGATTGAAGACTACAGGGTTTTTAATTTCCTTTTCTTATTTTTATGACTCTTCATCTCTTTGTTTTTCTAGGATTTAGCATGTCTGGCTAAATCCATATTTGGATTCTAGGGTTTTGAAGCTTTGTATTTATTCATTCAACATTTTATGCAAATTTAATTTTCCTTTTCCTCTGATGTTCTGATTTAATTTGAGATTTTCAATAATTGCATTAACTGATCATTAATTGTGATTTGAATTGATAGTTTTTGAACCGAGAGGTCTAGGTTATCAATTAAGACGCAAATAAATCAGATTTATTAGAACAATTATCCGAGAGGAAGTTGAACTTTTAAAGGGTTTAAAATCCAAGGTTTTTATCAAGAGTAAACGTCCTTTTGCGCATCCGAGAGGAGTCACTAGGTCTTTTATTTCCATGTTATGGTAAAGAATCCGAGAGGGTCGCCTGATAACATTTTCGTGATTGCTCACATCATTAGAAATTAAATTGGGATTAAATTGCATGAAAGCGTTGTTTGTTTAATATTCAAAGTGGATTGCCCTGGAATCCTGTTTTCTCATTAGCTTTTGAAAATATTTAATTACCTTTTCTATTTTATTTATGCGTTTAAATCAATTAGTTAGATAAAACCAAATTCACTTTATGATTTGCCTAGATAGTAGTAAAATATCTATGTTTTAGTGCTTAGTTGTGTTTCGAGCCTGCAGTCCTTGAGTTCGATAAATTATTACTTGCCCTCTGCAGTGGTCTGTGCACTTGCAGAATAGCGTGTTGAAAAATACGCTATCACCGACGCAGAGAAAGAGATAGCAAACTTAGAAGTTGGAGAAGCAGCCACGGAGCCATGGGTACTGCAGGTGGACGGATCGAGTAATGTTTATGGAAACAGAGCAGGAGTAAGGCTCTGGAACCCGATGGGCGAAGTATTCGAGAGAGCGATCCGCTTGAACTTCGAAACCACAAACAACAAAGCAGAATACGAGGCACTGATACGTGGCATGCAATTAGCTAAAAAGCTCGGAGCCCGCCGACTACAAGTGCAGGCGGACTCCCAATTAGTAGTGATGCAAGTAGAAAACCACTTCCAGGTGAAAGAGCCCAGATTGCAGAAGTATTGCGACCTGGCCCGAAAGATGAGGGAGAAATTCGAAGACTGCGAGGTGAAGCACATAGCGCGAGAAGAAAATGCCAAAGCAGACGCATTAGCTAATCTAGCCTCTTCGAAGCAGCTAAAACAGAACAGGCCAATTATGATATCCTGGGCCGAAGAGCCAACAACACCGGAAATGGAGGTTATGGATCTAACGATCGGAGAATCATGGATAGGCCTGATACTAACATACTTGGAATCAGGAGAACCACCCGCAGATAGAACCGAGGCGGTTCGATTAACCAGGCTAGCAGCCAAGTACACTATCCACAACGGAAGCCTGTACAGAAGGTCGATCGAGGGACCCCTCCTCAAGTGCCTCGAACCTGCAGCGGGACAGGCGATCCTGATGGAAATACACAAAGGAGACTGCGGAAGCCACCAAGGAGCTAGACCGCTGGCCCACAAAGTCATCTCGGCCGGATTCTATTGGCCGACATTGCGGAAAGATGCCAAGAATTATGTGCGGAGTTGCGAAGCTTGTCAGAGGTTCGAAGTGACAAATCAAAGCCATGCAGAGCCACTCCATGCCACGACGGCAACTTGGCCCTTCATGGCTTGGGGGATGGATATAGTGGGGAAGCTGCCGAAAGGAGTTGGACAGAAGGAGTACATTTTAGTAGCCACTGACTACTTTACCAAGTGGGTCGAGGCAGAAGCCTTTGCCAACGTGAGAGAGCAAGAAGTAATCAAGTTCTTGTGGACTCACATACTCTGCAGATTCGGGATACCGAAGGAGATCAGAACGGACAATGGGACGCAGTTCACAGGTCGAAAGGTACAGGAGTTCTGTGACCAGTACAGCATCAAGCTCGTATTCTCGACACCAAGGTACCCAGAGGTAAATGGGCAGGCCGAATCAACAAATAAAACTATCATGGCTACGATGAAGAAGAGACTCGAAGCGCACAAGACAAAATGGGTGGACGAACTCCCTGGCGTCCTATGGGCCTACCGAACCACTCCCAGAACTTCAACAGGAAGCTCACCATTCGCCCTAGCCTATGGTGAAGAAGCTGTCATTCCAGCGGAAGTTCGAGGCGGCAGTCTACGCGTCGAGACCTGCCAAGAGAAGGAAAATTATGGAAAATTGCTCAAGGATCTGGAGCTGATCGACGAGAAGAGGGACCAGGCGCTGCTTAACATGGCGCAAAGGAGAAAACAGGTCGAAAAGTTTTTCAACAAGAAGGTTCGCATGCGAACCTTCGAGGAAGGAGATTAGGTACTCAGAAGGGTTTTCCAAAACACCAAGGATAAAAGCCAAGGAAAGCTAGCACCCACTGGGGAGGGCCCTACAAAGTCGCCAGGGTAGTAGGGCGAGGAGCTTACCATTTGAAGGATCACGATGGAAGGGAGATCGGGAACAGTTGGAATATCAAACACCTGAAGAAGTACTACTTCTAAGGAAAACCTGGCCAGTCGAGCTCGACCTCGCAGTACTATTTCTACGGCCTTATTTCTTATCGTGTTATCTACTTTCAGTTATATTCAATTACTCATGTCATTTTTCGTGCTTCATTCATAAACGCACTAATTTTCTTTTGAGCCATCCCTAAATGTACTAGTTTTTCTTGAGCCCGTATCAATGCATTATCTTTTTCGTTTCGATTAACTACTGACTTGAGCGTCGGAGGGGCGATGCTTCGGCATCACCCAACCCCTCACGATTCTTTTCACAGAAACATTAAAGACAAGCAAGCCACCTACGACGTAACCCAAATCACGCATACAAGATCAAAAATTCAAGAGCGAGACACGCATTTGAAACAGAAAAAGATAATCCATTCGCTAGTACGGGAAATTAAAATGTCTGCAGGAAAAATAAATTGTTCAACAGAGAAAGTAAAGAAATCAACAAATTCTGGGGCTGCTCAAGCTGCGGCGGACTCGTCCGGGGTCGGGCCAGACTCCGGATTCGGGCCCTGTTCAGACGTCGGCCCGAACTGGCCCACCGAGCCACCACCTCCTTGAGAGGAGTCCTCTAGCAGCTTCTGGTCTTGCTCGGGATGCTGCTTGGGCCCCTCCTACTCCGGTTTCTCGCCCCCCTCCGGCTCCGGTTCGTCCAAGAAGCTAAGGTCAAGGTCCGGGAACTTCCTAGCGATCCTTCCCCGGACCTCATTCTCGATCTGCTCGGAGAGGGTCTAGGAGAAGGTTAGACGAGTCCAACGGTTCGAACTAAGCAAAAAGCTAAGGATATGAAGCGTACCTCGTAAGTCTCGGCAAAATGAGTGGAGGTGATGAGGGCCTCGAAGTCCAACCCCTCGCCGGTATGCATGAGGGCCAGGCGCTCCTCATACCTCGCCACCTCGGCCGTGTAGCTCTCGCACTGAGCCTTAAGCCGGGTGTCGAGGGAGATCAGCTGGTCGTTCCTGACCCTCAAATTGGTGACCAGCCTCGCCGACTCTGCCCGGGCATCCCCGACGGCCTTTCGGAGCTCGGCGATCTCAGAGTTCGCCGCCTCCTCCTCCTTCTTGGTCGCCGCAGCCCTCGATTCCGCCACAGCAACCCGCTCATCCGCCTGGGAGAGCTTGTCATTCAGAGAGTCCACATACTTCTTCAAGGAGTCACTCTCCTTGCGAAAATCGTAGATCTCCCCGACGCATTTGTCGCCAAAAATATCGAGCTCCCGGCGGATGGCGTCAAGCTCCACCTGAGCCTGCGAACCAGAAGCGAAGGTCGGTACACTCTAAGTAAAAACAACTACAATTGTAAAATGCGAAGTAGAAAGCGAACCTGCAGCTGCGACAGCTGATAGCGCGCCAGGCGCGCCCGGGCAGTCCCCGCCTGGTCCACGGCAGAGGGGTTCGTCAGCATCTGCCTGGCCCGGACCAAGAAAGAATCCACCACGGGGTCCGGCGGAGCAGTGGCAGGGACCAGAGTCCTGTTGGGGTTCTCATGCTTCGAACTCCGACCCCCGGAGCGCTGGCGGCCGCGATCTTTCGGCCTCCTCTCCCGACGCCTCTCGTCAGGCCTCCGCGGGTTGTCCTGACGAGGGGACTCAGACTGGTCCCCCTCCTGGGGCTTGAAAGGAGGGGGCGGAGGAGGAGGCGGAGGCGGCGGTGGAGGTTGCTCGACCTCGGGCCGCTTGGAGGGATTCGGAGGACGACGGCGAGCCTCCTCTTCATCCCTGGCCCTCTTCTTGTCTCTGAGGGCCGCGGCTACCTGGCCTGACGGCACTGGAACTCGGCGGCGGGTCATCTCGCTGGGGAGGGCGTACAGTTCGCCCTTGCCGCTGAGGAAGGTGGTGGAGGTAACAAAGCGCCCGTTCTGCACCACGGGCCACTCCCTGTCCCCGACGGTGATGTCGTAGGCCCGGTCCACCCTCGATTGCTCCTCCGGGGTGAGTTCCGGGCGAGGATGATCTGCAAACAGATGAAAAAAAACTGTTAGAACTACGTTCCAGACCACCCACACCAGTTCAAAGAGGCCGAGAACCCACGAATAGGAATGCCAGGCGAATAAACTCCGGATGCCCCTCATTCATCTTGAGGTAGAAGTACGTCGTCCACCAGCCCGGGGAGTTCGACGGGGGCTTCTTTATCAGGGTCGAGTACCCCGTGGACCACCGGGTGAAGTAGTAATAGTGCTTGTCAGCACACAAGTTGAAACGATACATATAGTGCCACTCCCGGACCGTCGGGCACCCCAGACCAAGGTCCATCCACATCAAAAACACCCCGACCAGGTGACACCAGCAGTTCGGTGCGAGCTGGAAGGGGGATAAATTATAGGAGGCAAGGACCTCCGAGAAGAAGGGGTGGACAGGCAGTCCGACCCCGTTCTCCATCGCGGCTGTGTAGAAGGCCACATGGCCCGGAGGTGGATCAAAGCAGCGGTTCGATCCACTTGGAACCCGGAACCGAACATTCTTGACCGGCACGGTGTTAGCGAGGGCGTGGAGCGCCTCCTGAGTCACCGTGGACACGGCGCCCAACACCCGGTGTGTACGCCAATCCTCCGGGAGGACGTAGTCCCCCGCCAACTCCGGCTCCGCCGCCTCTTCCTCCTCAACATCGGCTGCCCGGCCAGACCCACTAGTCTCTCCACCCGAGGCCACGTGTTCCAACCCGCGGAATACCTCGGCCAGTACCCGGTCATCCCCCGAGTCTGAATCAGAACCTAACACCGCCCGGCTCACGCTCGGGCCGGCTTGCTCCGGCCCCAGGAACAACAAGCTCCAATCCGGCCTAACGAAATCCACAGCGTTTGGCGCCCTAGGCGGCGAAGGTGTAAAGGGAGGAGTCGAACCCTCACGATCAACGGGATCGGAACTCATCACAAAAATCGGTTAGCTAAACCTAAAAAAGAAACGAAAAAGGGGGAAGTGTGAGCCCCGGTCAGCCCAACTCCCCACCAAGAAACCAAACCCCACGGCTGATATACAACTCGCGAGACCAGAAAGGGGAAAAGAATACACCAATAGAAAAGAGAAAGGAAGAGAGATCTACCTGAGAGATAGGGGCGGGAAGAATCGTTCGCTGGGACACAATGGTAAAGACCGCCGATCGTCGGAAGCGCGAAGTATGAACTCGCCGGAAATCGACGAAAATCGCACGCTTCTGAGAGAGAGTATGGGGGTTGGAAATCTTGGGCAAAGTGAGGGACGCGACTCTCGAGTTGACAGTTATCAACTCAAACGACTCCTCGACTTCTCCAAAACCGACCCCTATTTTCACGGAAATTACACGATTGCCACTGACTTTTGCCGCCCAAATTTCAAAGCATTGTAGGGTAGCTCGCTAAAAGCAGTTCGACAAGCACAGTTCGACAAAAGCAGCTCGCAAACGAACATCCTTAAGCAGATCGAAAAGAAATTTCAATTTAGAAATAAAATCTTCTGCGCCGGGTGATAACACCCGAACGTACATCGCGTAAAGACCCCGTAAGCACGAGTTTAACTCACCAGGGGCTCACCAGTCGGCCAATAACTATCGAGGCAGAAACCGAACTGCCCAAAATAAACGCCGCGGATTCGGGCCTGCGGCGATGACACCCGTAGCAGCCATCCGGGGCTGCACGGGCCAGGATCCCCACAGAGGAATTGGTCCAGGAAGCCCAGAGGTACCTAAAAGGCACCCCGAACAAATACCAAACTATTCCCCGGGATAGTTCGAAGGGCCACAAACCTGGGAAATCACTCTGTATATCGGACCGGTAATTTTCAACTCTACTGATCACTCCGAAAACCGATAAGTCGAGTTGAAAGGGGCTATTGTTGGAGGTCCGGATTAGATCCGACCCGGCCCAATGATAAAATGAAGTGCATATTGTGGGCCAGGCCCAATATCGACCTCCGTACGAAGGACTTTCAGTTCGAACTGGGAAAAGATAAGTAGCGAGCAGTTCGTACCGGGCTAAAGGATCGAACCACCGTCAAGCAAGTTCGATTCGACCCTTTTCATGATCCCTCTGGTCTTCTAAACGGGAGGAGAAGTTTGACAAAGTGGACCCCAAGAGTATCCCAACAAAACCGCCCAACAGCCACTACGCGAGGAAGTAGGAACCGCCATGTCCCCACGATCGGCTAAACTGCCCCGACAGTTACGGGCTCAAGACGTGGAAGATGGCGCGAAACCCTAGGGTTTCGCGCCCTTATAAATACACCTCAAGCATTCGCGGCAAAGGAGAGTTTTTTCGGATCACAGAAGCTAGTTTGTAGACGTTATTTTCTAAGCAATATTCCATTTGTGCAATTAGATTAGATTTGTTACTTACCGATAGCTTACCCCTTGTTGTTACGACTAGGCTGCTGTAAACCGCCATCCACCCTGTAAAATCCCTCATTATATATTCTAGTTCTCGGGGCTCCGACTTTCCGCAAAATCGAACCTCAACAATTGTTTAACTATAAATTAATCAATTTTTACTATAAATCGATTGATCTTTGTATCAAGAAAATCTCAATCAAATTTTCAAAAAAAAAAAAAACCAAAAAAAAATTTTTTTATAATATTATCGACACACTATATTTCTATGGGAAGGTCTTGGGTTAGGCAGGCCTAAATGATTTAGGCGGGTTTTATCCATTAACTCAAGGCCAAACCCATATAATATACCCTAATTGGGATTAATAAACCCTATTTGGGATGGGTCAACCCATTTGGGTAGGATAAAACCCGCCTAAACTGTTTAGGCCTGCCTAACGCAAGTTTTTACCTATTTCTATATATTTTAAATAATGCCTATATAATTATTGAGATTTTAGCTTTTTTTTAAAAAAAAATTTAAATCTCTTAAAGTTTTCAATCAATATTAGGGATGTACATAAGTCAAGTCAGCTCGCGAGTTATTTGGGATTGACTCGAAATCAACTCAATACTAATCGAGCTTGAGCTCGAATTACTCGAGTAATTGTAAAGTTCAAGCTTCATGATACTCAATTCGATAGGTTCGTGAGCTTTATCGAACTCGAGCTTAAATCAAACTCAAATCGAGTTAGCTCACAAACTTTATCGAGCTTAATAAAGTTTAAATTTTTATTACTAAATTTATTATTTAATAATAAAAATTTAAATTTTTTATTAAAATCTATACATCTATATCTATCTTATATACTAAAAGAAAGCCGACATCTACTATAGCAGCCTGTTAAATTTCCCCCTCATGGACAGAAAAATTATGCAAGTCCTTGCAATGATTTTTCTTAGCCAGTCCATTTTGAAGTAGTCCAACTAAACACCACCCATTTTCAAAATTAAAAATTTAAATTTAAAATCAGCTTTAATTAAATAATGAGTTTCATACCTCGAAACTATAATATCCAGCTGTCAATGTCAACAATCAACATCATTATCTCTGTTAGACATGGAGAGGTAGCCCCTTCCCCACTGTATTGATTGATAACAAAAAACGTCTAAAAATCACTACTCCCTCCGTCCTGGATTAATAGTCTCATTTGCTTTTGGCACAATAACCAAGACATGTGAGTGTAGAATGAGTTGAGTGAAATTAATATTTTATTGTTGAGTGTAAAAAAGTTACAATTTTTAGAAACGGGACTATTAAAACGGGACACACGAAAATGGGAAACGAGACTATTAAAATTGGACGGAGGGAGTATAATATTTGTTTAAAAAATTATTATTATTATATATTTTTAATAAGTTTTAAATTTAAAAATTAGATCTACATAATTAATTGTCTATAAATACCATAAGCTCTCACAGTATGACTGCGAGTGTCTATTTGCTTCTGATGAGAAAGAATTCAAAAGTTCAAAGAGGCGCATGTGAGAGGGTTTTGCCGGATATTTGTTGCACCCACCAATGGGCAAGAAAAGCCACCACTTAGCAGCATCATCGCTTCGCCATTATTTTTCCACCAAGGTTGATGCCTCGCTTCTACAGTCTACACGGGTTGTTGGATCGCCGCACTATCATCGACCCAAGATGTGTGTATTTCATAAAGGTAGCTTCAGACATAGCATATTGATCATCAATGCAACGCAGACGATTCTTCTAGAAATGGTGATGGAAGAAGATGGACTACGGGTGTATACGCTCTCAAAAGATGGCAAGGAGGTGTGCATATCGAGAAGCGAAAGATGATGGTTGAAGAAAATATCGACTATAAAAGCAGGTGACGTCAATATTGAGACAATAAGTGTAATTGATGAAATAGATTTTAGAAATAAGCAGCGTCAATATGATCAATATATACTATATATTATTATCTAATATTTCGATTAAAGTATCTCATCTTAAATATTTGGGTTGTATTGAATGTTTTGCATGTATTTCCTCTTATTTTTAGTATCATTTTATAAATAAGTTAATTAGATTATAATTTCTTGAAAAGTTTGCATTTAAGTTTCTATTCTCAATATCTTTTTTATCTGGATACTTCATTGGATTTATTTATTTATAATCTTTATCCATCAAATATTTATTAAAAATTTTAAATAATTAGGAAATATGTTATGAGATCATGAGCTTTGTCGCGCCCCGAGAAATTCCCAAATCGGGGACGTGATATCGGGGATGATAATCATTCGATGAACAAAATGCAGTAGAAAAGAGGTGAATAATCACAATATAAAATTGTATGCATATAAAATGAACATATTATTGAAAAAGAAATTAAAATTAAATCGATAAATATTAAACTAAATACAAATCTATAAATATAGTAAAAGAAAACCGTAGAAACACTGTAGCTAGCGCGGGCAAAAGTCAGCTCAAAATTCATGCAACATTCACACCTGTCTGAAATTTATTATATTTATATCGTTATTTTCAAATTTTAAATAATTTTACTCTCTGGAAAAGAAAAAAGTAGAGCCATGACAATTAGGGCTCAAATCCTCTGTCCCACAATGGTGTTTTACTTGGTGTTGCATTGTCTCGATTACTAATTTTATAATACAATATAGTCTAATTGATTTATAAGAAAAAAATTAAAATTTTATAAGAACTCAAATTATAGTTATAAATTAATCAATTTTAATAATCAAATTTTTATTAAAAACTGAAAAATAATTGCTAAAAAATATTATATACCCTAATTGGGTAGGATGAACCCTATGGTTGAACTTATAAAATTAATTCAAACCATAATAAATTAATCTTATAAAAAAATAATAAATAAAAATTAATAATTTTCATAATGGAACAGGGAGTGAAACACAAAAAGTGGGACAGAGGATCTCATGCCGGACAATTATTAATACCTGACACACTTTTCGAGAATTCAAATTCGTCTCAGTTTAAATACTCCCTCCATCCCTAATTATTAGTCCCCAATTGAAATGACACGAATACCAATGTTTGTGAGTGTAGTGTAATTAATATTTTATTGATGAGTGTGAAGAAGTTTACCATTTTAGGAAAGGAGACTAATAAATGGGACAGACCAAAATGGTAAGTGGGACTAATAAATTGAGACGGAGGAGCGAGTATAAAGCCAAAGGCATTGTCCGCATATCTAGAGTCATCGTCCGCAAACATAGATGAAGAAGTCGAAGGACAGAAGAGAGGAGAATGGGAACCTGCAGCGGTGTATTGAGCAGCAGCGCTGGTGCTGAAACAAGCTGCTCCAATACTCTGAGGCCCCTCTCCCCCTGTCTCAACTACGTCGCCGGAAACTCAACGTCTCCATCCACATCCTGCTGCTCCCAACTAGGCACCGTAGTCTCATCGCAGCCGCGGTGCTTGCGGCGTCCAAACTCCTCTCGCTGGCAGATGCAACAGTGAGATCCATGCTCTTCATCTTTAGCTTCACTCTCACCATGTGTTTCTCTATCGCTTAACTAAAAATCTATCGATTCAGCTGCGAATGCGCCGATTGCTTCACCAGAAGAGGATACCCAGTACACCCCTCCTGCTACCATTCCATAAGGTATTATAAACTTTCAACAAAAATATATACGCTTTATCAGCACTACACTCAAAATTAAAGATGATTTCAATTTGTTTGACGGTGAAACAAAAGGAGATAATTGCAACAGTTAAAAATCATAATGTTATGAAAAAATTGCAGAAAAAAGGAAAAGTAACAATAAGAAGAAAAAACATTAGAACACCAGACAATTTTTGGTGAATCCAAGAGCTGCATATTCCAATCATTCTATACAACTTCACCTATAATTTCTATTTCAGGTTCAGCTTCTCTCAGGCCTGTCACTGTACCAGTTCAAAACATATTAAGGTTAATTGTCGACGATAGTAGGACACCGGCAACTGGACTACAGTTCCTGAGACCATGACGGTGAGAAGTGGCTTTGGTGCAACTGTGCAGAGGAATAAGGTCAGGGTGGCTCCAAATCTGCGCCACTGCACGAGAGACTCCCCGACAATGGGTTGGAGCTATAGCTGATGAATTATCAAAATTAGCATCCTCAATCATCACAATTAGATGTTGAAAAAAATATTCATCTCTGATCAAGCAAATCTTCAAGTTTTCGAAATAAAAGAAAGAAGAGGAGAGAGATGATTGAAATAAGAGGCTAGAGATTACCGTAAAGATTCCCACTTCTCCTTACAAAACTGGCTTGTAAGGAGAGGGGACCTCCACTATTATATAGTGATATATTCCAAGGTTCATAGTCGATGTGAGACATTCAACAATTACGTGTAAAAGAAAAATAAAATGTAAGTTAATGTTACAATTTTCAAGGAAATGGAGTGGTATAAACAAGATAATGTACAAAGATTGCAGTAGAGGATAAAAGATACTCTGCCATTTGGTAAATTTTTTATTTTCCCTTTTCGTTTTACCCATTTAATTGTAATTTTTTTTTCATTTAATTTGTTTTCCAAGTTAAGTAATTTCATTTGTTATGATTGTAACAAAAGAATACACATAGTTGATTATTTTAAGTTTATTTTTAATTCTTTTTATTATCTTAAGATTTTATTTATTTAATTATGAAAATAACTTAATATAAAAGAAAACGAGTCTTGGTAATTAATGGGTGCAATAACAGGAGCATCTCCACTGCCTTCCAATAGAATCTGCACAAAAGAATCAAAAGAAAAATTGATGGGTTTTCACTACAATACTCACTAGGTAATTAATATCAATATAAAAAACATGAATATGAGTTTTCTCTGAATTACCAAGTTCAAAATTGATGAAAAGAAAAATTAGAATGAGCATCAATAAAGTAAAAAAGAAACAGAAAATGATGATAAAATTTAGACCCATATTGATTCAATTCAAAAATAAGTAAAGAAAATGCATAAGAACTACACACCTAAAATTATTTCGTGCTAACGCACGAGTGTAAATATAGTAGAATACTATATAATTTAAGAAATTATAAAGGTGTAAAAAAAAAACTGTAAATTGCAAATTTTTAAAGAATAAAAGAAATTAAAATTAAGAAGACTGCGGGCACCAGGTACTACAGCCCTAAAGCTAAAACCCCTTTGTAAAAACCCTAAAGCTCTTTGCCCCTTCCAACAAGAAACCCTAGAACCTTCGACTACCTACCATCTTAGCTCATTCTCTCTCTCCTCCACCTATTTATCACCTCCATAATCAGTGTACCTTAACACTCCCCGGTGCTGCTATTACAGTTTCTGTGCAATGGCGAAGCGTCTGATTCCAACTCTCAACAGAGTTCTTGTGGAGAAAATTGCTCAGCCGTCCAAAACCACCGCCGGAATTCTCCTACCCGAGAAGTCATCCAAGGTAATCGACTTCTCCTTCCTTTCATCGGGTTTCAATTCTTTCATTCTGTAAACGATAGGGTTCTGATGGGAAACGTCCGCAGTTGAACTCTGGTAAAGTAGTTGCAGTTGGACCTGGGCTGCGCGACAAAGCAGGAAATACTATCCCAACTGCTGTTAAAGTAGGCGACGACGTTCTGTTGCCGGAATACGGAGGAACCCAAGTGAAATTGGGCGAGAAAGAGTGAGTCTTTATGATCGAGATTCTGTATTTATTGGAATTTTTTTTTCTTGTACATTTTTTGCTGATTTTTGGTGGGGTGGGATGCAGGTTTCATTTGTACAGGGATGAGGATATCTTAGGGACTTTGCATGACTGATTGGAGATTCTAGTCCTGCTGGGGATTCTCGAATTGTTGATTGAGGTTAAATTTGGGAGAATTAAGTTTCGATTGAGGTTTAATATGTCACAATTTAGTTGTTTCTTGATTTTAGGTGCTGCTGCTGTTGCAGTTGTATCTCCTTTGCTACGTTCTACTTTTAAATCTAATGATGGGGTCTCATTGCCTTTCTGTTTCTGTGTTGTTTTTGGTCTAAAATTGATGCTAGTTGTGCCCATTTGGAGCCTGCTTCAACAAAGTTATCTATAAAATGCTTGAATACATGAGTGCTGGATTGTTCCTGAAGGCATTTTATAAGCGTAATGGTATTTGCTAGTAACAATTTTGTTGTGAGTAGAGTGTTTCTGAAGGCATTTTCTAGACTTGGTGATTGCGAGTAACAATTTTCAACTGTGGTTGTCTGCTGCATTTATAATTCTTATATGTTAGAACTCTGCTTTAGTGTTTTGTTCAAGTTTTCAGTTTGTGATTGCATTTTGAGAATACTGTTGTGTTTGAGTGTAAAAGAAGTGCAAGTGTTTCCTTGTTCAGGGTGCAGTGGTAGTAGCACTCTATCTATGATCAATAGGTGGGTTTGAGCTTTCACGGGGACATATACGGTGTGTGTTTAATTAATGTTAAATTTTTTTTTTAAAAAGAAGTGCAAGTGCTTACAGACTATGACATTGGCATGGAAGCTTTTCATTATGGCCTGAAATCACCATGTATTATTTGTCAGGAAATATGAAGTTGGATTTTTGGTGCAAGAGAGTAGGATACAAAGAAGAATAGGGTTTAGAGAACAGAGCGCATGAGCAATGTTGTTTTGATGAGCCATACTTTATTCGCAATATTTATTTGTTATGGCATATAATCTATAATTTTCCAATATTGGGTTCCTCACAGAAGTTGTATATCTTCATAGTCTTTTAGAGAACTAAGAGCGTCCACAGTCATAAGTTATTAATTTTTTTTTCTATGTTAACTATTTATGGATCCTATCAGTTATATCACTATTTAATATAATATGCTTCCTCCATCCCAAATATTTAGTTGAGGTTATTTTTATATGTTCATCTATATTTTTAAACAACCTCGTTAATGACACATAATTAATATATTATATTATTGATATTTATCATTAAATTAGGATACTTCTAAAAGTTTGTTCAAATATATAATATTAATAAATGATTTTTGGTATTGGTTCAAGATAACATGGACTAAATAAGCGAGTATATATTACACATTCTTCTTTATTTTTTATTTTATATTGAAAATAAAAATGAAGTACTCCCTCCGTCACATTGTATTAGACACGGAGTGAGTGACACATGAACCAAGATAAAAAATAAATGATTGTTTAAAAAAAGATTCACACTAAAAATATTAATAAAATAAACACTAATTAGCAACTTAAAAAAGTCAAGAATGTAGTCAACAATAATAAAATTAGCACTAATCAAAATTGAAGTGCTTAAATTTTGATTAAGTTGTGTTAATTTTTTGCCAAATTAGGAAACGCGTTTAATAAACGGGACGGACCAAAAAGGAATACGCGTCTAATATAATGGGACGGAGGGAGTAATAAAATTATAATTTATTTTGAATTAAGAGCATACTTAGTTTAAATAACTCTATATATTACTTAATTAATTATTAATTATCTTAACTAAAGTAGTTATATTAAAAAATTAAATATAAAATAAAATAATTATGCTATTTAAATAACTTATTGAGAAAAAATACAAGTAAAATTTAAAGATAAAAATACTTCGTTACATTGTAATATAATAGCATCATTCATCACCCCGAATTGTGCCCAAACATGCTCAATAAGGTCGGATAATGTTAGAACTTAGAATTCTTGTTAGGAATATTGTTATAGGTACTAAACCCTCTTTGTTGTTAGATTATATCTTCATATGTTTTGGTGCATCAAAGTTCTAGCAACTCAGTATCGAGTCAAATGTAAAAGTTCTGTATAGGGAATATATACTTGAGTTGTAATAAATCTAGAAAAGAAGAAGAATCAAGAATACTGAAGGTATCAACAGACTTGACGATTGCTGAAGAGTGCCGAAGACAACAAGGCTAACAATACGAAGGAATGCTACAAGAATGTTGAAGAAAAGACTCTAGCAAAATGCTACAAGATCTTAGCACAGACTGCTGAGATGCCAGCCGTATGCAAACAACTAACAAACGACCATCAGCAACCAACAGACACGTTTGCTCTGCAACCGTGATTTTTACGGGCATCGCCAACACAAGGATAGGTTATGGGAAGAACTATAAATCTCCCAACCGTTGACGTCCAAGGAGAAGTGAGGTTTGTCTTCACTCTACGGAGCGACAAAGGTTGAAGATTGGAGATCGAGGTGCTTGAAGGTGCGCGCTTGCCAGATGGAGGAGCTGCTCAACGTTATAGATCAGACCTGACCTTGTACTCAATCTTTTAGTAAATTTTCAGTTAGAGGACTGAAGAGTGGATGTAGAACAGTTGTTCGAACCACTATAAATCCTTGTGTCCTTACTATTTTATTTCATTATTTTGCGCATTTGTGTATTTGAAACTCAACACATCAAGTGTTGTAATATTAACTGCAAGTTAACTTAACTAATAATCGAGCTAAAACACATTTGATAAACACTTTCTAAGTCGAGACCTTAGCAAGATACGTGCAAGATTGATTTAATACTTCCGTTGCATATAAAACACTCTGATCTGGGACCAACAAGTGGTATCAGAGCGGTTGGTCTTTACAGACTAGCTGCTTCTAAGTCGCTTAGGTCTAGATTGACATTTTACTTGCATATCTATGTTTCTGTGTTTAGCTCAGGTTCAAAGCAATGGTGAACAACGTGAAGCTTGCAAAGTTCACTCCAGAATCCTACTCTACCTAGAAAAAGAGGTCGTTGATCACACTGATGAATGTACATCCCGAGATGAAGCAAGTGATCGAAAAAGGACCAATTAAGATCCAAAAAGTAAAGACAAGAGTTGGAGAAGACGTAGCAGGATCAGGCGTAATGGTGGACAAGCCGTTTGAAGAATGGACTCAAGAAGAACGAGTTCGTGATCAATTGAACTACGTAGCCATGGAGTTAATATTAGGTGCTTTGTCACCTACGCTAATGACAGAAGCGTTGGAATACGAGAATGCCAAAGATATGTGGGATTTTTCTTGGCACTCTAAGTATGGAAACAGATCAAATGAAGAGAAATAAGCTACAATAATGGGTAGACATGTATGAATCTTTTCAATTGATTTCAGGTGAAACCATCAAAGATATGGAGGCCAGATTCATCACCATTGTAGCTGAGTTAAAGAAGCTGGGAAGAACTTACGAGCTTCCCGACATGAATTCAAAAATTCTCTCAAGACTGCCAAAGAAGGACTAGTTTGTCAAAGTAACCAGTCTAAAGGAGAAAGATTTGTCAGCAATTAGTACCAAAGAGGTGTTTGACCAACTTAAGGAACACGAATGGGACATCAAGCAGACCAACAAGAATGAAGCTTTTCGTGCCGCAATTGTAGGGATTTACTAGCAAACCGAATCACCAAATCCAAATAAACCGGACCGATTCATGGATGTTGAGAGCAATTAAACAATTCAATAATTCCTAGCATGCTCCTATGAATTAAATGCAGTGGATACGAGTATACCTTAACTCTGTAGTGTCAGATCCGATCTTTCGCGTTTGAATTCCAAACCTCGATTCAATCACGCGATTCAATTAAATCTGCAAAAACAGAAATTAGCAAATCTAAATTTATAGATTTAATTAAACAGAAAAGAGAAAGAAAAGTAATCTGTTCTCCAGAACAGGCCTTCAGATCTGTATCCCAATGCTGTTCAATCCTGCTACTGGTGAGGATTCCACAAGACTGTGATTGTGTACAACAGAGTCGAAACTTCGTCTCCCAAACACACAGAGCTGCTGCCCCTGTCTCTCTCTTCCTAGGGTTTCGAACTGATTTGAATATTATGCGGTGGCATCTAGGATTTCAGAGAGAGAACTGTCTATTTATAGACCTAGGGTTTAAACCCTAATGGGCTACTGGACTCAATTCAGCATATTTAATTGGGCCAGACCTGAGACCTAATGCACATAATAAAGTGGGCCTATGAATTAATTAATTTCCATGTCCACAACCCATGACACTAGTAATTAATTAATATTAATTCTTTTTCACAACATAATTAATACTGACCTACTCCTTTATTACCACATTATGAGAACGAGCTGTATTTACTTTAGAATCCCCATATTTAAGGTTACCGGACATTCATTAATTTATTGGAGCGTCTGAAAAGCTACCACAATTAATAAATATCTTATTTTCCTGAGCAGTACCACTCAAACCTTATCACTCGTGCTTGAACTTAATCAGCCTGCAGGACTTTAGCACGATGAATGTTATTGAGCTCCTCAGGGAATGTTCTTATCCTATTACTCGGATATGGTTACCTAGCTCCAGTCTCAGGCTGCAATACACGAACTTCTGTTACCTAAGATGCGGGTATACGAACACGTTACTCAGGCTCTACAACACGCCGTATGATCGTCCCTATCGGTGAGATAAAAGAATATCGTTGTTACTCGCGTCTATCTAGCCTAGCTATTACATCAACCACTGCTCGTGATAGGCATCCACCTTAGACTTAGTCCACGAATATGTCTTTCGTAAGCCTTCTGTGGTAAGCACTTTGTGAATGGATCAACTAGGTTGTCACTAGTGTCAATCTTCTTGATCTGCACATCGCCCCTCCATACAATCTCTCGTATGATATGATACTTCCTCTCTATATGTTTGCTAGCCTTGTGAGTGTAGGGTTTTTCCGTGTACCGAATCACCAAAACCAAACTGAAACGGATCAATCTATGGATATTGCTCATAATTAAATTTCTCAAAACCTAGCATGCTCCTATGAATTTAATAGATAATTGTGGATTGAGAGATTACCGTAATTCTGTCGTCTCTGTACCGATCTTTTGCGTTTAAATTCCAAACTTCAATTCAACCACGCAATTCGATTTCTCGGCGGAAACAAAAATTAGAATACTAATTTCTAGAATAAAAATAGAAAGAACAAAGAGGAAGAAGGAAATCCGTTGTTCTCCAGATTAGATCTTCAGATCTGTGTCCCGGTGCTGATCAGATCTACTACTGGTGAGGACTCCGTAGATCTGTGGCTTGAGCAGGACCAGAATTCGAAAATTCTCCTCCTTTCTTCTCACAAGATCGGCGCCCCTCTCTCTCTCTCTCCTTAGGCTTTCAACTGATTTGAATCTTATGAAAGTGTGGCTAGGGTTTCAAAGAGTGAGAGGTCTATTTATAGACCTAGGGTTATAAAACCCCAGTGGGCTCCTGGGCTCAATTCAACACATTTATTGGGCCAGACCTGGGACCTAATGCAAATAATAAAGTGGGCCTATAAATTAATTAATTCCCATATCCACAACCCAGGACATAATTAATTAATTAATATTAATTCTTTTTCACCACAGAATTAATACTGACCTACCCCTTTATTACCACGTTATGAGAACGGGTTGCATTAATTGAGAATCCCCATATTTAAGGTTACCGGACATCCATTAATTAATCGGAGCCTCTGACAAGCTCTAACTACAATTAATTAATATCTTATAATTCCTGAGTAGTACCACTCAAACCTTATCACTCGTGCCTGAACTTAATCAGCCTGCAGGACTTTGGCACAATGAATGTTATTGAGCTCCTCAGGGAATGTCCCCATCCTATTACTCGGATATGGTTACCTAAGTCCAGTCTCAGGCGGTACTACACGAACTGCTGTTACCCAAGATGCGGATATACGAGCACGTTACTTAGGCTCTCCACCATGGCAAGTCAAAGCAACAGTCAACCCGTGCAAACCCCTGAACCTTCGTTAGGGTTTGGACTCAATCAATATAACGAGATCTTTTATTCGCTGATGTCAGACAGACGAATATATCTCACTGCGGTCCATCAATACGCCACCTCTGCCTACCAGCATGTCAAGTAACCAAGACAGACTACTTATTCCGACAATGCCGCAGCCATCCGGACAGACGTATCCTCATACACTGTCTCGACTGTGATCAGGTTTATGTCTCACTAGGTTAAGTGATCATACTGTCTTCTGCGATCTACAACACGCCGTATGATCATCCCTATCGGTGAGACAAGAGGATACCATTGTTCATACATGTACGATTGTTAACAGATAGGAGAATTAAACCATTGTATACTCATTATAATAAATGCTTTCAGTATACAAAACTCATCAATCTCCCACTTATACTCAAAACATAACTAAGCTATTACAGAGTATACAGTCCGTCTATCTAGTCTGCTGTCACATAACCACTATCAGTGGTCGGCATCCACTTTCGACCCAGCTCACGAATATGTCTTTCGTAAACTTTCTGCGGCAAGGTCTTTGTAAATGGATCAGCAAGATTGTCAGCAGTGTCAATCTTCTTAATCAGCACATCGCCCCTCGATACGATTTCTCGTATGATATGGTACTTTCTCTCTATGTGTTTGCTTGCCCTGTGAGACCGCGGTTCCTTTGAGTTAGCCACTTTACCAGAGTTATCACAATAAATTGTGATGCTCCTCGGCAAACTCGGAATCACGCCCAACTCTAAAAGGTAGTTCCGGAGCCACACCCCCTCTTTCGAGGCGTCGGAGGCGGCGACATATTCCTCCTCCATGGTGGAGTCAGCAATGCATTCTGCTTTGAGCTCCTCCAAGATACAGCTCCACCTCCCAGGGTAAACACATATCCTGAGGTCGATTTCTTCTCATCCTGGTCCCCTTGGAAATCCGAGTCTGTATAACCCATAGGGCACAAATCATCACTTTGATAAACTATAACCCTTTGCCACCAGCCTGGCTTTAAAAGCCGTGATCTTTCCATCTGACCCTTTCTTTCTCTTGTATACCCATTTGCACCCTATGGCCCTAAAGCCATCCGGCAAATCAGTTTTCTGGTATACATCCATAGCAGTTATGGATTCAATCTCAGAATCCATGGCGACACGCCATTTGGCAACATCCTTGTCCTGCACTGCCTCCTCGTAAGTCAGTGGGTCAGAGTCCTCATGTCCGTCTTCCGGGCTCAAGTCCGAAGACTCACCCACGAACATGTATCTTTCCGGCTGGAAAATAACTCTCCCACTACGACGAGGCATCGGTGCCGTGTCAGTAGTAGGTGCAGTGACTTGTGGTCCTGCACCTTGCACTGAAGAACGTGTTTGTGGTGCTGTGCCTCTCACAGGTGCATTCACATCTACACGTTCCCCTTCCCTTGGAATTGCATTCTCGTTCTCAATTTCTTGAAGAACGATATCACTCATTGACTTGTGATTACTCACATACTCGTCCTCCAAGAATCTAGCGTTGGTGCTAACAACGACTCTTTGACTCTTAGGACAGTAAAAGTAACCACCTTTCGTTTGCCTGGGATACCCTATGAACAACATTACTTTTGACCTGCTTTCTAACTTATCAGGTTTCTTCGACAGTACGTGTGTCGGACAGCCCCATACTCTAAACTTGCACAAACTAGGTTTGCGACTAAAGAAGAGCTCAGAAGGTGTCTTAGGAACTGATTTAGAAGGCACCACATTAAGCACGTAAGCTGCTGTCTCCAATATGTAGCCCCAAAACGAAATTGGTAAGTTTGCATAACCCATCATTGATCTTACCATCTCTAGAAGAGTCCTATTTCTTATTTCAGCTACATCGTTTTGCTGGGGAGTACCCGGTGCAGTCCACTAGGATGTAATCCCATTTTCTGACAAATATTGCAGGAACTCGTTACCGAGGTATTCGCCACTGCGGTCAGATCGCAGTGACTTGATAGTTTTTCCGACCTTCTTTTCTACCTCAGCCTTGAACTCTTTGAATTTCTCAATCCATTCAGACTTGTAGCGAAGCAGGTAAACGTATCCGTACCTTGAGTAATCGTCAATGAGAGTGACGAAGTACTCGTACCCTCCACGAGCCTGCGTGGACATCGGTCCACACAAGTCAGAATGGATCAATTCCAACACTTTCTCTGCTCGAGACTGACTAGCCTTGAAAGGCCTAGTTGACATCTTGCCCTCGATGCAGGATTCGCAGAATTGATAAGGTACAGCCCGGACTAATTCCAATGTACCGTCTGTTGGTGTATACTGTAAAGCAAACTTTTATGTGAGCTTTCTCATGTATTCAATCTCTTTGATTAAACTGAAATTAATCTGAAATAAATGTTATCACATTGTTGCTTTCTTATGATCGCATGTATATCCACTTATCTTATATTGTAGACAATGTGGTGGGTGCGTCGTCCCACTGAAGATCGCATTGTTGGGTTCCTTATAAGATATAAAACGTATTCACAACTGAGATAGTTCTGGATAAACTATCATTTTAGGTTGTAGTATAAACTTGAGATAACTAGTCTTGGTTATTAGTTTATGCTAGTGCGTGGTGTCGCATTGAATGGATCGCGGTGAGACGTGTTCTTCTGTTCTGACTCTATGAAGAACCAAGGTCTCGGCGACTTTGATAATTCTTAACCCTAGATGTGATATTTAGATATATGCAAATGATTGTTTGTTACTTTGACTTACCATGGGTGAGAATCAAAACGATGATTCAATATACTCCGTATCTTGGGTAACAACATTATTTGTATGTGTTTATATAGTCACATTAGGGCACTGTGTCCTGGACATCCAGGTTGATGACATCGCCTTAAGGAGTTCATAAGTTTTATCGTATTAAACCCTACAGGTGGAATTTATTCCGATACGATAATAATGTTGAGCGGGTACTACTTAAGGATTAAGATATTAATTAATTAATGCTGTCAGAGCTTTTAATTAATTAATGGATGTGCGTTATCTTAAACACGGGGAATTAATTAAGTCAAATAGAAGCCCTGATTCACATCGGGATAGGATGGCAGTTGCAACATTAATTCTCTAGTGGAATGAATTAATGTTATAAGTTCAATTTATATTCTGGGCTGAATATATGTGGTTGGACTTATGGGAGGCCCAATCCTATACCTTCTAGAGATCTCTGGCCTGGCCCAACTAGAAACCCTAGAAGATGCCTATAAATAGGATCTTATGTTGAGAGAAAAACCCTAGTGGTTATCAATTTCATAAGCTCATGTGTTGAGCGACGGCTAGGGTTTAGTTCTCTCAAAATTATAGATCTAGTATTTTGGATTGGTATCTACGATTCGGAGGATTGCTGTCCACCCGGTATCCGATCGTGTTTCGTGGGACACAGGCTAGAAGATCTCCGGTGGAATCGATCTTCAGATCTGTAAAGATCTATTGGTAATTCTTGATCTCCTTGATTTAATTTAATTAAACCATGTATGTGTACGTTTGGTATCCAACATCGATCGTGGGGACGATCCGCCTTCACCGGCGTGTTCCTTCAATTGGTATCAGAGCCTCGTTCGTGGTTGTTGGCTCTGCCTGAAACGTGCAGTTGGTTTATTGTATTTTAAATCATTTAAGCATGTCGTCGATGTTTTATATATTTTGTTGTTCCTCGTGGCTCCCGATCTGTTTTTGGTTTTTGTTGCGATGGTTTATTCGCGGTTTGTAATCGTTTTTCACCACGAGAAAATCCGTGGTTAGTGTAGGAAATGATGTAATTTTATTTCCTGTATTTTTATATCAATTTTGATGTAATTTGATGCGAAAAACGAGACCAAGAATCGAAGAACACGAAGAACAAACATTGACGGAAAAATTGTCAAAACCGGTCGCGCAGGCCCAGTTTGCGGCTCAGCCGCGGCTCACCGGCGCGTCGGTGGTGGTGGCTGGCCGTCGGGAATCGTAGCTGGGATGGCCGGCATTAAGGTTGCGCCGGCGGTCATCAAGAACGGCGAAGGGTGGCGGTGCAGCACCGGCTGCAAATCACGCACTCACTTGTGCGCGATTTCCGGCTGGTCTACAGCCCCTCTTCGCGGCGTTCTCGACAACAGCGGGAGCCGGATGCGGGATCAGAGACGGTTGGATCTTGAAGCCTGGTAAAAGGCGACCAAGATGACGTCGGGTTTTGGCTGGATCGGCGGCGGAGTCATCGGCGGCGAGGGCGTGAAGTTGGTTGGTCGAGCGACAATTCTGGGAATTTCCAGAATTTTCGCGCGACACCTGCGGGTGTCTGTTTTCTTCGCGCGATCGGCGGCGATCCCGGCGTGGATCGCCGGTGCCGGCGGCAGGAAATGGTAGACCTAGCTTCAAAATTCAATGCCCATGGGTTGATTGGCGATGATGGCGGCGGAATTAGTGGCAATCGACGCGTGAAAATGGCTGCTCGCATGAATCTCGCGATTCTGTCTGCGAGTGGGCTGATTTGACGCGTTGATTGGAGGCTATTTCGGGTCGTATATTCAATTCCAACGATTTGATCTTACTTTCCATACTTAGGGCTTCAATGCCCAGTAGGTTTGGGAGGTTGATGATCGATTATGACGGCGCAATGGGCCAACGAAGTCGGCCCAGTCGCCACAAAACCCTAATTTTCTGGGTTGACAGCATGTAGGTGGACGTTTTTTCGTGGTCGTTTGGAGGCTTTCCATTTATGGATTTCCAGTACCAATGACATGGAATTGTAGTCCAAACCTAGGGCTTTAAGGCCCAGTAGGTTACCGGCATGATTGTCGTTGGAATTGATGGGAACGGTGGCGAGAAAAGTGCCCTGTGCACTTGTTTTTCGCCCAGGCTGCTCAACTAGCCATTTTCTTCGGCCAATTGGCGGCGATTCGAGCGTGAATCTCCGGTGCCGTTGGTTGGAGATGGAAGTCCAAACTTTGGTCTTCAATGCCCATTATGTTTCGGCCGTTGACTGTCCGTCGTTTGGTAGCAGCAGTGGCTCAAAAAAAGGCTATTTGCAGTAAATTCAAAAGCCCAAATTTGAATTGTTCAGGGCCCGGATCCGATTCGAAGACCTATTTGAAGAGCTGTATATCAAATATTCATGTAATAGAATAGGTAGATATGCAGGTACACATCTTGGGGCCACGAGGACATTTTATTTGTTCTTGCATGATGTGTGTTTTATTTTCTAAGCATGTTGTATGTTTTACATGTTAGGAGCATGCTAGGATTTATTTAATTCTTTATAGCATGCTATCAAAAACCTTCAATTTAAAATGACTAAGTGAGTTAAAATAAATTTTAATTAATTTATTTAGGCCTCCACAATTGGTCTTATAAGTGATTGTGGATGTTGTTCGCGGGACCCTGGGAGTCTCCCCCTAGAGGATACAACATTCACTGGTTCACTGGATAAGACTTCTAATAAAAATGAATTTTATCTTTAAATGAAGTGCGTGGCACTCGCGGGACCCTGGGAGTCTCCCCCTAGAGGATGTGTCATTCATGGTTCATTGGTAGAGGTTTAATTCAAGATAACCTTAAGAAATTATTTACAAGTGATGTAAAGTCCTAACGGTAAGGTCATCAATTGTAAAATAATTTTCTTTATGGTTAAATTGTGGTCATCACTTAGATGTGAATTTCTATATAACTCCCCAACGGAGTCCCTGTTTTAATTCACATGGCCTGTTAAATGGTCCGACTATTAATTCCATTCGTCATAAAGTAGAGGTTGACGTGATATTGGAATTAAAGATAGTTTGTCTGGTCAATGGATATGTGTGTAAACGTCCACCCACCGTGGCTTGCATATATATTTGTTGGGCTGTTGGAGGTTGCATTAAACATTGGTTTTGAAGGTTTCCATGTTTTATGCTTCAATTAATGTGATTTAAATGCTTACGTGTTTGCATTTAATTTATTTCAGTGATCATCATGTCGTTTAATCCGCTTATGACTATTCTCAATCAAAACAAGCTTACTGGTCCAAACTATTTGGACTGGAAAAGAAATCTGGATATTGTATTGGTTGCTGATGAGTACAAATTTGTACTCAACACACCTGCTCCAGGACCTCTGAGTCCTACTTCTACTGAAGAGCAAAGGGAGGCTCACAAGAAGTGGAATAAGGCTAATGAGATGGCTCGTTGTTACATTTTGGCTTCTATGTCAAATTTGTTGCAGCAACAGCATCAGAATATGCCTAATGCTTCTGATATTATGTTGAACCTCCAGGAACTCTTCGGTGAGAAGGATAGATCTGCTCGGTTTGAGGCAATGAGGAAGATTATGTCTACCTCTATGCCTGAGGGAGTGTCTGTTAGAGATCATGTTCTTAAGATGATGGAATATCTTCATGAGATTGATCTTCTAGGTGGAAATATCGATAATGATTCCAAAATCGATATGGTTCTACACTCACTTCCTAAATCCTTTGAGAACTTCCGTTTGAACGTGATCATGGGTAAGAAGGAGTACACTTTGGCTGAACTCCTTACTGAATTGGTTGCAGCGGAAGGTCTCATGGGTAAGGGGTCACAGGCTCTGGTTTCTTTCAAGGCATCCTCTTCTTTGCCTCACGGCGGTAAGAAGAAGAAGAAGCCTAACAATAAGAAAAAGGGCAGTGGGAGCAGTGGGAGCAAACGAGTAGCACCTTCTGGTGGTGTGACACCTTCTGGTGGTGTCAAGAAACTAAAGGGAAAGTGCTACAAGTGCAACCGGTCTGGGCATTACAGATCTAATTGTCCCCTCTTGAAAAAGGGTAGCTCGGGTATGTCTTCTACTTTAGTTGTTGAAACATGTCTTGCGGCTTGTTCTACTATCTCTTGGATAGTAGATACTGGTGCCTCTGATCATGTTTGTTTTTCTCTGCATGGTTTTATGCAGACAAGGCAACTGAATGAAGGCGAGATTACCGTACGCTTGGGGAATGCTGCAAAAGTGGCGGCTGTTGCAGTGGGAGATGTGCACTTATCTTTTTCTGATAATGTTTTAGTTTTAAAAGACGTTTTATATGTGCCTAGTTTTCG
>JAPKLW010003744.1:0-36434 GCA_026898455.1 Plectranthus barbatus
AAAAAAAAAAAAAAAAACTGATTCAACATAAGGAAAACAATAGCGGTTGGAAAACCAAACACAAACACAAACAAAACCACCAAATTCCACACAAAATTACAAATATAAAATAATAACTGACAGAGTATTAGCATGCTGGATATCAGCTTCGAGGATTTTGATCGAATCCCTAAACGACCGCCGCCGCATATAATCTCCGCCGCTAACGTCCATCACCTCCAATTCGAGCAATATCTTCGCGTCACTGATAAGATCATCAGCAGCCAGAAATCAGAAAAACAGAAAGAAAAGTTGAAATGCGGTAGATGAGTTTGTGGATTTGAATATGCATCTCTGTAGAGAGTGTGATCGAGAATGAGGAGGTGAGTGAAACGGTGTGTATAAATTTGGTAGGATTTTATGTTGGAGTTCCGTTTACATTTCTTCTAATGCAATTACAGACAAAACTAGCAGATTGAAGGGGGTGACACGTGGGCACGTGATTCCTGTATACGTGTAATTTAAGCCATTAATAAATATATATTTAGCTTTTAAAAAAAAATTAATAATAAATTTACTGAATAATTTAACTATGATTTATATGTAATTCTTTCAGGCCAGCAAATTGTCTACTTTACAACAAGAGGAAATAATTCAAAATAGAAAAACATATTCAAAAAATGACAACTCTTACGTAGAAATGCAAAAAATAGCAAAAGTTAAATGAAAAGTCTGATTTACCCTTATATTTAATTATTTGAAAGTGTCTAATCAAACATATAAAATCCCTTGTTTTTGGTTAGAATTATAACAAATTTATTCATTTCCTTTTTTTTTACAGAATTAAATTAATAATTTGATGTATTATAACATAATTTAATAATAGAAATAATATGTAATTCACACCCATATGTAAATGAAACAAACTAACAATTAATTTATTAAATGTAATTTTACGCCAACCTTAATTAATTTAATTTATATCTCTCTTTTAATTATAAAATTCAATTCGCACCACCATTTAATTAGTTGAATTCACAACCCTTATTTGTATCATAAAAATTGAATTTATGTCGCCCTTTATTTGTTCAATTTTTTTCCGAAATGAATTAATAATACCTTTAAAATGACTCAAATTGAATATTAATTTAATACGAAATCCAAATTCACATATCAAAATATTTAGATTTTAATTCCAATTCAATTTAATAATTGGAATAATAGCTATTTTAATTTATCCAATATTTTCTTATTAAAATACTCAAATTTCAAATAATTCAAAATGAAATATGTTGAGGTTTTTTTAATATTTAAAATTTAATAAATGTGAACTTAATTTAATTTGAATTTCAATTTATTATTTAATTTAAAATTAAAGTTTGGGCGTGAATTTAAAATTCTATGGAAATCTCAATTTAATTATATTTGTATTTATAATTGACTGGGATGTCAATTTGAAACTCAATTGGAATTCCAGTTTAATTATTTAAAAATTCACCCATTATATACTTGTGCAGATAATTTAATTCCTTTATTTAATTTTTCGCACCAGAATTTGTGAATTTTTTATAAAAAATATTGATATAACAAGTTACATATCAAAATTCAGGTTTAATAATATAAAGTAAGGGTAAATGAACAATTTTGCTATTTTCAGAATTTTTTTTATAAAAGATGGTATTTTTTGCACCTCACATAACAAAAAGTGTTAGGGGGTGTTTGGTTGGAGGGTTTCGGAATCAAGGAATGAGAATGATTCCGAAACTCACTGTTTGGTTGATGGATATGGGAATGGGGGATGAGATTGATTCCCAAATATCCATTCTCCTCTAAGTTGATGGGTTTCATACCCATTCCCAAAATGATTATTTTTTTATTTTATAATATTTTGTAATTATTTTTATTAATTATTATATACTCCAATATTTTTCAATATAATAATTCATAATGTTATTAATATTATATATATTAATAAATTAATATATTTATAATAATATTATAATAAATGGTGTTATTATATTATTATTATGCATTAATTAATAATAATATTATTGAAAATATATTAATTATCATATATACAATAATTAATAATATTTTAATTTTATTATTTATTTCTTAGATTTTATTTGATACAATTTTATTATTTATTTTTAATAATATATTATAATAATATTATTATTAAACAATCTTTGATTTTATTTTTATTTTATATTTTATAAAATAGATAACAAATTATTTTTTTAATATAATTTTTTATTATTAAATTAATTATTATTTATATATTATTTTAATTATTTTTAAACCTTTAAACTTAAAAAAAATTCATCAGAATTGAAAATAATTCCCAAACCATCTCATAAATCAAATACCAAGAATTGAGAATGATTCTCAAATCTAAACCCATACTCATTCCCTTTACTATCAAAACTCCATATACCAAACGCCCCTTATTTTAGAATTTTCCTCTTACAAAAATCGGCGATAATTCTTCACTGTAAATTTAATAATTAGATTTGGGAATTAGGGTTCATTGATCGATGCCTCGCCACAGTAGAGAAGACGATCGTACGAGATCGTTGCCTTACGAGTCATCCCGAGATCGGCGTTCCCACCACCACAAGGTGCAGTTTTATATATTTCCAGAAATGGGTGCGTATTTTGTTAGATGAAGGGGAGTGGGATTTTAGTGGCCATTACAAGATTTGAGGAGCTAGGATCTGATGATTTTTTTCTTATTTATGATATTATCTACCCCGATACAAATATGCTTGTCTACGTTTTTTTTCCCCGTAGTTTAAAAAAAGAAGTGAATTTTGTAGTTCTTCTCCTCGAGGGCGTTTCAGATTGAGCAATGCGTATGCTGTGTAATTAATTAGCTCAAGTTATGTATGGTGCAGCACAAAACTCATGGTTCAGACGACAAGGAATACAAGAGAACAGACTGGAATCGGGATGGGGAGAAAGATCGATACCACAAGCAAGATGGGCAAAGACCTGCAAGATATTATGGAGGAAGAAGCAATGATGATGATTATGGAGATAGACGGAACCAGGAATCTAGCAGGTCATGCTCAAGATGGAATTATTTTTCTTTTGTAACCTACTGTTATGCTTGTTGCAGCATCAGTCGCATGACTAGGCATTCCAATTATTGAATTTTGTAATTTTCATTAACTATACTTTGATCAACATTTTATTATGATGTGTGACACTAGTATCTGACTGATGGCAGGTACTATAAACATGGTGGGGAGGGACAAAAGCAACATAGAGAGAGGTCACCTGGCCAATCAGATGATAAATCTCACAGGTAAGCTACACCTCAGCCAAGTATGCGTTCTTGAGGAGGGAGTTCAATAGCTTTACTCAACACTAAAAACTATGTTTTCTGAGCTGTACATAAATATTCTACTGTTTTTTGCAATATATCTTGCTGTTCTACATTCAGCATGTATTGTATGATGTTTGTATTTAGTTTATCAGACAGTAGTCTGTCCGAATTAAGTTGCCACTTAGACTGATGAAAATGGTGTTGCGCCTTTAGATATGTGATAACTCTATGCCCAGGTTTTATAGCCACTGTTAATGCTCTCTCTTTTTATTTATTGGCAGCATCTATCAGATAGACTTAGCTATACTTTGTGTCTTCTGATTCACCTCTATTAGCTTAACCTAGAAACATTCATTCTCTTTGCTTCGATTTTGATGGATGTTAGTGGCCCTTTATCCCAAAAGTCATGCTAAAAGACAAAGATTACCGGGTGCATATCTTCATTTTTTCAATTAGCCTTCATTTTTTCTTGATAGCAAGCGAACAAGTGGATTTGATGTGGCTCCATCTGCTGCTGGTACTGCTTTGCCGAATCCTTCAGGTTAGCTTGTATACATGTCCTTTTTATGCCTCACACAAGTCAGCCTTTGTTTACACACCCCCCTTAGTTCTTTCTGTTTGTGGAATTGCATGTGTTTTTTAGTTTTCTATTTCTTTCATTGATCCTTGAGTATTGTACTAAAACCATCATTATGTTGTTGGCTGTTGTGTGTGGTTTCTTGTTTACGATTTGTCACCATTACGTTAAGAAGGAAAAATTGCGGTATGCTTCTCATGGGTGTGAGAGATGTAGAATATATGCCGCCGGGAATCAATGCTCCAGTAGCCGGATCTTTCATCTTCAACTACAACTGTTGTTGTTTGGTAGACTTGAACTGTATGGAAGACGCCGTGATGAAAATTATTTCATATTATAGAATCTGAATGGTACACAACGCTAGGTAAGAATAGGCTTTCTCTACATTTTAATGAACTGATCTCTTAAATCACTATGTTTCAATTTGTCATTTATGGGCTTAGATTTTGAAGTCAAGCTTCTTGTACTTTAGCTGCAGATACTTTTGTTTTTTTAGACATTGTGGTTGATTAGCATATTTTCATCTATCTTTCTTGACAGATGTACATGTGGGTTGCACTGGGTTCTAGGCTTCTAGCTCAGTGCAAGTCCCCGTCCAAACCCCTTTTTCCTTTATATTTTTCATTTCATTAATTATTAGTACGGCTCACTTCTTTAATTTAAGTTTTAAGCCCACCCCTTTGATTCTTTTAAATTTTAGCACACTTTTTTGACCCAAAATCAAAATCAAGCTTTTTTACCCCATCCCAATTCCTTTTACATTATGTCTCTCTTCACTTATTATTCATCAATCAATAATCCGTCAAGAATCCTCCATTCATCGTCAATGTAAATTTCCAAGAACGGACCCTGTATTTTCTCTGATGGAAATCACATTTCCTTTATATCTCAGGAGCTCTGTCCACTTCTGTCCGCTCCAGTTTAGCCAGTCTTACAGGATATAGCATATGCTGATATGCTCTGCTACGTAATCTATCAATAGTTTTTCATGTATTAGATATCTTCATTTTGTAGCTAAACAGAAGTTCGAGGATAAATGTTCTATATTACGCTAACTAATTTCACATTTTGGTGGCCATAGTTGAATGACAATTTTCAGCAGTGTGACATTTAAAGTACCATTGTACTAAATTGGGAGACGATTTTCTTGCAAATTATTTTATTTTTCTCATAAAATAAGAACAGTTTGTATATATTCAATTTTTTCATTTGAAATAACATCAAATTGGACTCTGATGATCATTGAAAATTATTTTGGTTATGTTTAAATTTTATTGTATTTAGAATCTTATGCTTTAGCCCACCCTACCTTCATTTCTGGGTCAGTTGCTGAGTATCTTTAACTATACAGATCAAGTCGCTGGAGTGTCCGTGGCTTCTCACACAATATCTGGAGGGTTTCAAAACATGCTTACTTCTGGGACGTCTCAGGTGTGTTAGATCATAAGATGGTGGTCATTGATTTATTATGATACTTCTGCTGTCATTGCTTTTTAATATTTATCATCACTTGGTTAACGTGTATGTTTTGTTATTTGGTTAATCAGTTAGGTTCTGTTTCATTGTTCCCAATTCAAGTTATGACTCAGCAGGTAACTTGGCGATGCTTGGTAGGAATTTATTTTCATGTCTTACAGGCAAGCCTTACATTTTCTTATGATATTTGACTCCTTATAGGCAACAAGGCATGCTCGAAGAGTATATGTTGGCGGCCTTCCTCCTTTGGCTAACGAGCAGGTACACGATTTACATACCCTCTCCATGTTTGGAAGACTAGTTTCTCTCTTGCCATCCACCCTTCCATGCCCATTTGATGCTATGAAGTTGTCATGGTTCTGAAATATATTTTTCTCGTATTCACTTTTGGGAAATAGTACATATAGAAAAATGCATGCAAATATTCTGTTGCTAGTCTTCTCACTTTTTTTGTTTGGTATACAAGTAATTTATTTTAGCACCCCTTCAGTTTACTTTGCATCTCTGGTTTGTTTCAATTTATGCAGATCATCTCAACATTTTTCAGCCATGTTATGAATGCAATTGGAGGAAACACTGCTGGGCCTGGTCTGTGGTCTTTTGAAGTTCAAGACATTATATCATGCATTTGAGCTTTTCATCCTATTACACTAAGCATGGCTGTACATTTTAGGTGATGCTGTTGTGAATGTATACATAAATCATGAAAAGAAGTTTGCTTTTGTGGAGATGAGAACTGTCGAAGAGGCAAGTAATGCGATGGCACTTGATGGAATTATTTTTGAGGTATGCTGCTTATTCTGCACTGTTTCCTTCGCTTTTTCTAACTGCACATCTGATCAGTTACATTAAAAAGAACTCCATGTGCAACATTTTAGTGAGCATAATGAGACTTTCCACTTTAAGAACATGAGATATAAATATTAAGGCTCTGGGAATGCTGCAGTCACCTGCATTTTTCTTCCTAGCAACTATCACAATAATTATGCTTGCTTCAGTAGGATGGGGCTGAACTTTACTGGACTCACTGCATAGCTTGGTTCTCAATTTTATTCTTTACTAGCAAAGAGATTTCTCTGTATATGAACCGAACTCAGTTAGACATGTTTTTCCAGTTAGTCTTGTTGTGTCTGATATGTATTGGAACTATCATAGTGGTACTTATTAAGAATTAATATAGTGCTTCAGTGATTATCTGCATTCTAACTTTTCCTGCTCATATTCTTTTTTATTTTTTATATTTATTATTATACTAGGGTGTTTCTGTGAGAGTTCGAAGACCTACAGATTATAATCCATCTCTTGCAGCACCACTTGGTCCAAGTCAACCTGGTCCTTACCTTAATTTAGCTGCTGCTGGACTAACACCTGGGTAATTGACCACCTAACTCTTTTACTTCCATTTTCGACTTAGCAGTTTATGTGGCTTGGCAGATTTTGTGATGTTTACTTATGTTTTGGTTGTTTTTAAAGAATGTAGTTCACCAAATTTATATAGGTTGATGCTAAGCTAAACTTGATAATGGAAGATTTATTATCCAACCAAATTAAAGTGACAGCTCATATATTTATCTACGAACCACCCTCTATGTAGCAATGTACCCCTGCATTATTAGAAGTCATATTGGAAGTAATCACTACTATGATGCTTTCTGGACTTCACTATGTCTTTGCGTGTGGTGATATATATACGTACTAGCAATCTTACCGCAAGAATAGTTGGCGTGAGGGAAGCTCTTCCAGTTCATCTGATTTCACTTAAAATGGGATGAAGTGCTTGTCATCTCAATTGTCATGAGTTAGATTTTACTTGTTCATTTTTTTACTGAACATTTTTTCTCCCCATGCCAGTTTGTTACTCATTATTAGTCCTTAATAAATATTTCATATCGGATTCTTCTAATTTGTTTTTCATCAATAGCATGAATGGAGAATCTGACGGAGCTGATCGAATATTTGTTGGTGGGGTGCCCTACTATTTCTCTGAAGCTCAGATAAAAGAGTTGTTGGAAAGTTTCGGGTATGTAATTCCACAATCCTTTTTTTTTCCTGTGGCGTGACTGAATGAGTCAACTGTTGGATTTGTCGAACAACTACTTTTCTCTTAAACATATTATATCTCTATCATCTAATTGATCAACTGCAGAGCTTTGCGTGGATTTGATCTTGTCAAAGATAGAGAAACGGGAAATTCTAAAGGATATGGTTTCTGCTTCTACAAGGTAGGCTCACCTGTTTCTGGAACACCTGTTGTGCTGGGGCGTTAAGCTTTTGAAACTCCTATTATTATTTTTATCATGGCTTGTCTTGCAGAAATTGAGTTGACTTAACCATGGTTGTCCTCTTAAAATTTCTTTCATGTTGACTTTCTTGATTATGTAACCTAAATTTATGTGTTTGGCCATACTCAGTACTTTGCAACTCATAAGTTGTTCATATATTATTAAGTTTTATGTGACTCCTTTCTTGCGCATAGTTTTTGCTAGTCTTTTATGCTGAAGGATTATCTTACAGTTGCCTTGGCTTGGTCCAGGATCCATCTGTCACAGATGTTGCTTGTGCTGCTCTGAATGGCCTAAAAGTGGGTGACAAAACACTTACTGTTCGACGTGCCTCTGTCAGGTGAATTTTCACATGCGCTTGAAGGAATGCTGAATTGATCTAGAATGCACTATACACTATTTCATAGAGTTCTCTTTTAGCTAGTTGGCTACTGTTTTCTACTCTCTCTTTTTTTTTCTTTTTTTTTCCCGCTTATTTTGTGTGTTTGTCTTCGTTTGGCCGGCATTATTATTTTTCCATCATCGGCTGTTGCACTGTCATGGTGCTTCTCAACATCTGTTGTCGAAACTACTAATAATATTTGATCTTTTAATGTTTACATGTTGGGTTAAGGGAGAAAGACAGATAAAATAGATTGATATTAACATTTTAGGAGCCTTACATGATCAATTCCATACCATTTCATGATAGATTGTATTAATAACTGTTGATTTAATGTCTAGCTGTCTTTTGTGGGGATGTTTAAGTCAAGACTTTCTGACTAGGTTCTGTTTCCATCTTCTACAGTGGGCAGCTAAAATCAGAGCAGGAGTATGTACTAGCTCAGGCACAGCAACACATAGCAATGCAGGTTGAGGCTAATGTCTTTTAAAGTCTTAACTACTAACTAATCATGATCTTCCGAATCAGTCCTCTTAACTTGACCTTATTTTGGGTGGTGGTTGGTGCTTTGGATTCTTCAGAAAATGGCATTGGGAGGTCAATCCGGAGCATTGAATATTCCAGGTGGAGGAATTGAGCCCCCAATAAATGTAGAAATTCCAACGAAAGTTTTGTGCTTGACCGAGGTACATCTATCTCCTTGTGCAAGTTGTTAAAGAAACTGTTAGGTTTCTTGTTGGGATAATCATATTCTTGGCTTCAAGGTTGTTACTACTGATGAACTGATGGATGATGGAGAGTATGAAGAAATTCTTGAAGACATGAAAGAAGAATGCCAGAAATTTGGTATGTACACTATAGCTCTCAGCTTTATCATGCTCTCCCGTGGGGCTCTATTTGAATTGTGATCTTGAGCTTTCTGCCCCCACTTGATGATTATTGTAAATGGAGAAATTGTTATTTAACTTCCAATTATTTAGCGGAACTCTATAGGGTTGTGGACTATAATTGACTAAGGAAAATGTAAATTTTGTTTGAAGCTTTCACAAAATGAAGGATCTAATTCTGTCCTTTTGGGATTAACTATGTGTTGTTCATCAGGTTTATACTCGCAATGAAAATTTAGCAACGGGATTGATTTTTTTGTACAGTAAAACTTTCTGCGGCCAAGATATCTGCTGTTTTTTTTTTCCTCGTTCTTCAATTCATTCTTTACCTTCACCTTGTGATAATTTGGAAATACTGTCTCTTTGTAAAATCTCAGGGGAGTTGATTGATGTTGTCATTCCTCGTCCTACTCCGAATTCTGCCAATAGTGACGGCATTGGAAAGGTACAACTTCTGGTATTTTCACACTTTGTACCTATTGTTTGGTGAAATGCCCTTTTTTTCTGGTCATATAACCAACATAGCTTAAGAATGCTGTTTGCAACTCTGGATCTCTCAATAAAATGAAGACTAGTAAATGGATCCTATATCGACTAATTTAGGAAACGAAAACCGTAGTCTGGAGAAAATCCGGAGGTCTTTACATAATTCCTGTTGTTTCTTTTTTTTTGAGTAATCCTGCTTCACTTCAAACCACAACACAATGCATGACCATTCTGTCTGATCACTAAGCAGTCCGAATTCTATGAGTCAGAGATTGGATTTATGTTTTTTGAGCAAACCAATTTACAGGTGTTTTTGGAGTACTCTGATACTGGTGGGTGTAGTAAGGCAAAGACTGCGCTTAGTGGCCGGAAATTTGGAGGCAACACCGTCACTGCTTTGTATTATCCTGAAGACAAATACTACAGTGGGGATTATGCTGCCTAAATCCTTTTTTTGTTTTTTTGAACAAAATCATTACATGTTATCTGTTCATTTTGTTAAGCCTAATCTTAAGTCCCAGACTTGTACTACAATAGTTTTTTTTTTTTAATGTATTCTTAAACATGTTTGTGTTGGTTAATGTATAGTGAGATTTCAAGTTCTTACCCAGAGCTAGTGCAGAATGTAGCAAAATTTTGGAATTTGTATGTTTTTTTTTTCTGTTTTGTTAATATTTCTAATCATCGTATCATGTTATTGCGGGGTAGATTTAACACGATCAACTAGCACATTTATAACTTTCACATTATATACATTGTCTTACTAGATCAATGTTAATTTATAATTAGTGTTTTCTTTTGAGAATAATTTAAAAGTACTGTTGAGTGCAAAGCATCAGTAATTCATTGGGAAGAATAACTGAATATGCATACAAATTTACAAGCTCTGGCATCAATTCTCTCATCCTAAAGATTAGAGTGAAAATTTATTAATACTATTTTTATTATTGTACATTATGAAAATACCAAAAAATTTTATGCATTTTAAAATACCCACGGCACCATTTTGATATTTTTTAGAATTCAGTTATTTATTTCTCACAAAAAAATAATGTTGATTGAGACATTTTAATTAAAATATAATTTTGTTGTGAAATTTGTATAATTAAATATTATGGAGCATAATTTAAAAAATTGAATCCTTAATAAAAAAATTAAAATTAAACAAAAAAAGAAATGGATCTGTGTCGAGCCCGGAGGTCAGTGTCGCCTTCGTGAGACCGACTCCGACTGGGGCCCACTAAAAAAAATATAAATAATACTCCCTCCATCCCAAAATATTAGTCTTGTTTTCTTTTTTCGTCTGTCCCAAACAATTATCATTTTTCCTAAAATGAAAAATTAATATACACTCATTAATAAAATATTAATTTCTTCTTTCTCTACTCGCATTGGTATCTGTGCCAGAATGAAACAATGGAAAAAAGGGGTTTACCATATTTTTTAGCATTTAAAAAATAAAATAAAATAATGGGGTCGGTATCGTTACCCGGATACTAACTACGGCGCTGACACTAATCCACCACCGTTCATTATGTTGTTGGTCGATCGGTGTCATCAAAATGGCACCAACTTCTTTTTAGAAAAAAATTTATTAAAGTAAGTTTATGATCTGATATTTACTTATAATTTGGTGATCATTACAAAAATTATAAACAATTTTTAGTAAAAAATGGGCATTTTTGAATTTATTTAATCACAATAATATTTCAAAATAAATACTCCCTCTGTCCCGTTCAAGTTGTCCCATTTTTCATTTTTGTTTGTCTTATAAATTAGTCCAATTTTCCTAAAATAACAAACTTTTTTACATTCACCAATAAAATATTAATTTCACTACACTCACAACTCTTAATCTCCGTGCCGAAAAGAAAAGGAACTACTTATAAGGGAGGGAATAATAAGTAATTAGGGCAGGAATCCACCGACAGAGCTGACTGGGATTTGTGTCACATAAGAAATAACCTACGATTCTGGATAAGTTCGTCTACCACACCACACACAATCTCTAATAACGCTTTTTTGAGCCTAACTCAAAAACTTTTATCTTAATTTTTTTTCGGAAATAAATCTTAATATTTGATTCATTGGCGGATCATGATTCGGGATTTTTTGGATTAGCCCCTCGTAAAGAAGAAAAAATAAATGAAAATAATATATATATATATATATATATATATATATATATATATAGGGGTGTATTCATTTCTGAACTAAAGTGCTGTGAATGAACAATGAACTAAATAATAACCATAGATTTAATTAATCCAGCGGTTAATATGATGACATGTGTCAATTGAAATTTAATCATTAATATTATAAAAGGGTATTATAGGTAATGTATGATTTTTTTAAATATGGGCGGTTTTTATTTTAGGTAACCGTATTTTTTAAATTTGATTTGATATGGTAGTTCCTAATCTCATGGGATTTTATTTGTTAACATATATTTAATTATTATTGTGGTCTTCAATCATATTTCGTTTCACTTTCATATAATTTAGGTTTTCTTTCTGGAGCGCGCTGAGAGCGACGGGCGATGAGATCTTAATGGAGGAGGCGACGTTGAACTTGGCGAGGGCGGCGTAGACGTTGTTCATGGCGGGAGAGGTTTGCGGCATCTGCGGCCACCGCATGTCTGCGGGCGCTGATAAATCCGCCGTCCACGTCAGCGCCTTCGCGTCGGAGATCTTGCCCGAGTTCCTCTATCTGGGCAGCTTCGACAATGCTGCCCGCGGCGAGCTTCTCAAGTCTCAGGGCATCTCCTGTATTCTGAATGTAAACTTTTTTTAAAAAAAATTAATATTAGATAATTTGTCTGCTGTTCCATCTTTCCGTCTGATGATAGTCATAGTTGAATTCAGCCTTACTCAATTTTTAATTTTTTTTATAGTTCGATGTTTGACAACCAATTGGAAGGAATTATGTTATAGTTAGCTAACTATCTTTATGAATTCTGAATTTTTCGGCGGAATCGGAGAAGACGGATTGGAAGAGAAGAAATGTGCAGAGAAAATGGGATAAAATGGTGGGGAAATTCATGAATGATAGAGAGCAGCACACTCATATGCGATTATCATTTTTATTTTATGTGAGTGTCATTATTTAGGAATAAATGTATCATTCTTCGAATCTGTCTGACACTTGGTGGATCGCCTTCACGTCTAGATTTTATTTTTTTCTGTCATATGCGATTGTCATTTTTATTTTATGTGAGTGTCATTATTTATGAATTAATGTATCATTTTTCGAATCCGGCTGACACTTGGTGGATCGCATTCACGTCTAGATGTTATTATTTTTGTGTCATATGCGATTGTCATTTTTATTTTATGCGAGTGTCATTATTCATGAATAAATGTATCATTCTTCGAATCCCTGTTTAACGAATAATTAAAATTTTTTATACATTTAATGATAATATATTACTGGAAGTTGAGAGAATAACCATATAATGACACAGAAAGTCGTAAACAATGACACACAAAGCAATAAACAATGATAACGATTAACTTATGATTATGGAATAAATTGTGGTGCATTTTCTCTTTCCAATTTATTTGATAATAATGGAAAAAATCATTAATGACAACCAACAAATATGCTAAATATTTGATTAAATTTTTTCTAGATCGTGTGGAGTTAAAATGGGTAACTGCTCCCGTAATTTTCGAGTTGCAGTTTTTAACGCGCGCGTGGGTTTTCTATTTTTCCGAAAATACCCTTAAAATGACATAAAATGCACAAAAAAATGATATACGGCAGCACCAAATCTTGATCGTTCAATTCAAAAATCGATGGCCAGATCTTGTTCTCTGTTCATTCACAGAAACTTGTTCAGCCTAGATCACACCCCTATATATATCAATGCCACATAAATTGTAAAAGTAATATTGTTAATTTTGTATATACCCTTAATTTATGATAATTATATTTCAACCTTATTACCTTAAAAAGAAGTAATCAAATCAATTGTTTCCTAAAAAAATTTATGCATAATTCTAAATTAATTTTCTTAAACCAAATCAATTTATTTTAAAACTAACGTTTCAAAATAAAGATAAATTCAAAAAGCATCTTACCAGTTACCACTACACAATTCTTGTTCTTCTTCTTCATAATTATTGTTCCTTTATGCAGTACGGAATGTCAAGTGTAATTAATTTTTTTTAATTTTTTCAGCATGTTATTTATCATGTTTGTGCGTGTGTAATTATATTTTTTTAATTTTTTTCAGCATGTTTTTTTTTATAATGTTTGTCGTGTGTAAATTTTTTTAAGCATGTTTTGTATTATGTTTACATATTAAAGGAGTAATTGTTGTTCTTTTGTGCATTAGCAGTATGTCTTATGCAATTATTGATGTTTTCATGACTGAATATTATAATAGTGAAGCATACTTTATGTATAAAGTTCATAATTTTATTATATACAACATATTTTTTTATTAAGTAGTAAAAGACTAATTGTTAATTATTTTCATGTGGGAATATCAAATAATTTGAAGCTTATTGATACAGAAATGGTGGAAGAACAAGGTGATACAATTTTTATTCCCCAATTTACATTGAATGTTATTCCAAAGGTTGGACAAGAGTTTCAATCCCTTGAAGATGTACTTGAGTTTTACAATAATTATGCAAGACAAGCAGGGTTCAGTATTCGAGTCTCAAATAATAAGAAGAATAAGGAAACCGGAGAAGAAGTTTGGAAAATGCTTACATGTTCTAAGGAGGGAAAAACAGATGAAAGTTGGCAGAATAAATATAAACATATGGTAGCACGATCTGGAGAAAGGAGTCGAGGACATACCCGATGTGGCTGCCAAGCTAAAATGACTGTTAAGAAGTGTAAGGATAAAAATGTTTGGATTGTTAGTTCCTTTGTTGAGCAACATAACCACGCCCTATCAACTCCTTCTAAGGTTCATCTCTTACGGTCACACAGAAAAGTTTCAGTAGCAAAGAAAGCTCTGGTGCAACAATTTTCACAAGCAAATATTCCTATTTGTCAACAGGTACGATTATTTGAGATAGATGCTGGTGGTCCATCATTTACTAGTTGCTTGGAAAAAGATATTAGAAATCATCAAAGAGATATTCAAGTTGAGTTATTGGGACATGATGCCGAAACTTTAATTCAATATTTTGAGTCAGAGAAAGAAAAAAATGAAAAATTTTACTTCACTTTTGAGATAGATGACTCAGGTATTTTTAGAAGATGTTTTTGGCTGATTATGAGTCTAGAAGATCATACGCACAGTTTGGTGACACTATGGTGTTTGACACAACCTATAATACCAATAAGTATAGTATGATGTTTGCCCCTTTTGTTGGAGTTAACCACCATAGACAGACTACTATTTTTGGGTGTGGATTATTGAGTGATGAGAAGACAGAATCCTTCATTTGGTTATTCACCAAGTTTGTAGAATGCATGTCAAACCACAACCCTCCAGGTGTGATTATTAGCGATCAAGATGCTGCTATATCAAAAGCTATCTTAGAGGTATTTCCTAGTACTTTGCATCGATTTTGTTTGTGACACATACTTGATAAGTTTCCTGAGAAAATAAATTTCGCATTATTTCAAGATTTATATCACAAGCTTGTGCATGTTATAAAAGAGGCAGAATCAGCTGAAGAGTTTGAAGAAAAATGGATGGAGTTGATGAGTTCTAGTGAATTGAAGAGTAATGATTGGTTAAATAGTTTGTATACAATTCGTCATCGATGGGTGCCTGCTTATGTTAAAAGCTTCTTTTCTGCTGGGATGTCTAGTAGTCAGAGAGCTGAGAGTAATCACTCTTTTTTGAAACGGTATGTAAATCGTAAGAATTCATTGGTGGACTTTATCATGCGATTCAATAATGCCTTAATTCATCAAAGGCATGAAGAGCTATTTGCAACTCATATTGATCTTAATGAGAAACTACGGATGGTTACAGGATTTCTGATGGAAACTCAGATGGTCTCTATTTATACAAAGAATATATTTTTAAGGTTTCAGAAAGAATTGCAGGAGAGCATGGTGTATGTTTGTACACTATCTTCTAGCACAGATGTATCTTATAAGTATATGGTGAAGATATTTGAGCACGCGAAAGAATTATATCGAGAGCGTGAATTGACACATTACATTTCCTCAGATTTTATATCTTGTAGTTGTCGACTATTTGAGTTTGAGGGATATCCATGTCGTCACATGCTTTGCTTGATGAGAGTTCAACAAATAATGATACTACCAGATAAGTATATTATGCAGAGATGGACAAAAGAGGCAAAGTCTACTATCTTTTGTGAGCTTGGACAAAATCTTGTTGAAAGTCAGTCTTTTACTACAAGATGTGGAACTTTGTCTCATATGGCCATGGATTTAGTGGATAAATGTTCTTTAACTGAGGCTTCTAGTAATTTCTTGATGGAAGAGTTCCGTAAGATAGAGTCTAAAGTGAAAGATCTTGATATTGGTGGTAATGCAAACAATCGATTAAAAGACGTTAGTATACATGAATGTGTACAAAGTGTCCAGGATCCAAATTTGGTGCGAGCTAAAGGATGCGGAAAACGACTCAAATCATCTAAAGAAAAAGCAATGTCTCAAAGCAATCGAAGTTGCAACATTTGTAGTCGAAGGGGTCATGACAAGCGAACATGCCCAAATCAGTAACTAATGTGCGTTTGATACTTTTTAATGTACTTTTTTTTATAAATCATTTTAATTGTGTTTTAAGAACTAATATTAATTCCTAAAATTTATTGCAGGTCTCAATAGATTGATGAAGTATGCAACAAGAATTTGTTTATGACAATGTTTTTTTGATTTTGATTGTTTTTGGATATCTTTGATTTTGATTTGTTCATGAACCAATTAATTTTTCGCAAGTTGATTTTGTACTTTAGTTTATTTTGGTTCTTTGAATGCATCTTTTCACATTTTTAGAATAAGAAATAATAATTTAAATATGTTTCTAATATTGATATTTTGTAGCACATTTAATATTTGTTTTATAAATATAAAATATTATTATATTTGCATGTACATTTCCAAGAACTTCTATGATGGAATCAACCGATGTGGTTTTGCTTGTGGACCTAATTACTCTCAGTTGCATCAACATTAAGACATCTATTCTTATTTTATGTCTTGTGATATTATTATATTAATTTGGTATAATATCAAAACTTTTGATGCATAGGTGATCTAATTTCAAGAATTGTGTAGTGGTAGCCTTATTTTTGAAATGTTAGTTGAGATTCTCTAAGAAGTAAATGATTTGGTTTAAGAAAATTAATTTAATTTAAGGTAAGAATCATGCATAATTTTTTTTAGGAAATAATTGATTTGATTACTTCTTTTTAAGGTAATAAGGTTGAAATATAATTATCATAAATTAAGGGTATATACAAAATTAACAATATTACTTTTACAAACTATGTGGCATTGACACATCATCGGTGGGCACATATAATTATTGTCTTGATGATTTGGACACAATAATCAAGATATATAAATGTAGAATGAGTTAAGTTAAATTAATATTTTATTGTTAGTGTTAAAAAATTACTATTTTTATAAACAAGATAATTAAAAAGGAAAATATACAAATATATCCCTAAACATTGAATGGGTTCCCAATTTTATCTCAAACTTTAAAATATAACAATTTCAGGTTTAAATTTTGAACGAGTTTCCAATTTTATCTCAAATTTCTAAATACAATCATTTTGGCCTAAATTTTGATTTTTTTTCGCAACGATCAAATTTAAACATCGAAAATCATACATGGACACAAATAATTACATGTCATACAGAAAAATCCTACATGGACACTAATTTTCTATTCATGAAATATTTATTAAGAATAAGAAATTTTAGAGTAACATATTTTCATAAAAATAATGATATCTTTATTAAATATAAAGAACTTTAGAGAAAATTATATTTTTTTAGAAAATTATCTTAATTTGAAAATAGAATATATAATGAATATTAATATAAGTATGATATGCAATTATGTGTGTCCGCTTATGATTTTCGATGTTTATATATTGAGAGTGGAAAAAAATTTAAATTTTTGACCGAAATTGTTATATTTAAAAATTTGGGATAAAATTAGAAAATTATTCAAAATTTGAGATATTTTTTCTATATTTTCCCTAATTAAAATGAGATATAAAAAGTGGAGAACAAGAGAATCCAGCATGGTTAAATGTTTAGATAAAGTCTTTTTGGATAAGATGGACACCTACTACTGCATCGTCTTTTCTTGCCTATTTATACCCATCTTCGACTTCAAACCCAAGAAAGTCATTATCTGTTCTCATCAACTCATATCAACATCAAGATTTGTTTTTGTTTGGGAGAGAGAAGGGGAAGAAAGATCCAAAAAACAAGAAACAACAAGTGCGAGAAAATGTTGGCTGCATTCAGGAATGGTGTGGTGAATCCACCAAAGGAGTTGTATAGCCCTGCTTCAACACTGATTTCTGCGAGGCCCAAGAGCCCAGAGGAGACTTTGAAGGATTTCTTAGCTTCAATTCCCAACAATGGCTTCTCCGTTCAGTTTTCAGACAAGGGCTTCTTGGCCTACTCACCTCAACGCCAACTCATGTCTCAACAAAGGTAACCTCAGCATTTCCTTCCCTTTTCTTTTTCTTGAAAAGATCATTTATTAGAGTCATTTTAAACATTGAGAGGGGAAAAAAATCTAATAAAAGGGCATCTTTATGTATGGTGTATGAATCTTACATAAAAACACCACCTTTTGTGCATTTGCCTAATGCTCCAAGATCTCTACTTTGCAGGTTGTTCAGCAGTGTGAATGATGTATACTGCATATTTCTTGGAAGCTTGAACAATTTGAGCACACTCAACAAGCAATATGGGCTCTCCAAAGTTAGCAATGAGGCCATGTTTGCTATTGAGGCCTACTGCACTCTAAGGGACAGGGGGCCAATCCCAGCCCACCAGGTTCTCAAGGATCTTGAAGGGGATTTCGGGTTCTTGATCTATGACCACAAGGCTGGAGTTGTGTTTGCTGCCAATGTAAGTGACATTCATCATCTGCAAGAAAATGGTTATCTACTTTTTGTTGGTGTGAATAGTTTTTGGAGTGAAATTGTGTGGTGAATTTGTTGGCAGGGTGCTGATAAATCAGTGGATCTGTTCTGGGGTGTTGCTGCTGATGGCTCAGTCATGATCTCAGACAATGTAGACCTTGTGAAAGCAAGCTGTGCAAAATCATTTGCTCCATTCCCTGCAGGTAATATAGTAGTATAATATACTCTACTTTTTATTGATCCAAGAAAACAGTTGTAGATATCTTATTCCCATTTGAATTTTACTGAAATTATATGATTTGGGCCTGTGCAGGGTGTATGTACCACAGTGAGAGAGGGTTGATGAGCTTTGAGCATCCAATGAATAAGATGAAAGCCATGCCTAGAGTGGATAGTGAGGGAGCACTGTGTGGAGCTTGTTTTGCAGTTGATGCCTATTCTAAAGTTAACAGCATGCCTAGAGTTCGGAGTGAGGCTAACTGGGCTACCTGGGGTTAAATCTTATAGCCATTCTTACGAAGTCACTAAACGAGCTTCTGTTTTTACTTGAATGTTCATACTTTGTTATTATTTACTTGCAGCTTCCATGTAAATGTGATCTGAGTTTAGGGACTTGGGACTTTGTAATGGAAGTAGTGTTGATCATTTTAAGGTTAATCTTGTTTGGTTGCAATGGTTCTTTATTCTTGAATTGGCTTATAAACTAATAGAAATCTTATCTTTAGATCAAGATTTTCAATCCAAATGCATCTTCAATCCTAAAGAACTGTAGTGTTTGGCCGCTGTAACTAGTGTAGCAGATAAGTTAAAAACTCAAAACTCACATTTAGTGGTATATTTATATGTTGAATTTATAGTTCATAAGATGATCATAATCGTAAACACTATTCGTCCAATCAAATATATTAAGAATGTAAATTAGAAACCTCAACCAAATTAAAAAGAGATCTTATTTTGTAGGTTTCAAGATCCAGTTGTTGTGCTCATATTGTTAAGATAACATTTACATTGCATAATATAAGTTTGGTAGGGGCCAGCCAGCGTCACAATCGCCAAAGACAAGTATACGATGTATATGCCCAACAACAACAGCCAAACAAATCTCCGAACTAGACATTTGATTTGGTTTTTATGCAGATTTCTGTCTCATTTGATATGCTGATAGCTGTCTTGCGACCAACGATAACAACAAATTAACAAACCAACCTCCAAAAACTCAAATATGTCTTAACTGAAACTTCATCTCTCTGGCTCCACAGCTATTATACGAAGAGAGGAGAATTAAAACAACGCACAAAAATATATTACAATAGCAAGATATGTTCATAGAAATTACACTTACACTACACCAACATGAATAATCTCAACTACAGTTTAAGCTCAACGCACTAGTGCTGTTCTGTGTTCGTCACTGAGAATTTTAGAAGGCAAGCATAAAAGGATGAATAAATTGTGAAATTAATATAAAAGAGGAGTTTCTGGAAACAGTCCAGACTCAGAAGCATTCCTAGTTTGCTGGAGCAGGAGCGGTAGCTTCTGATGATGCTTGAGGAGGAGCGCCATTAGAAGCGGGCTCTGCTTCCACGCCCTCTTTGGCTGAAGCTGGTTTTTCGTTCTTGTTTTTTGCATCCTTCCCGTCCTTAGCCGGAGCAGGTGGGGGTGGGAGCATGTGAGGTGGAGGGTTATGTTTCAGCTTTACCAGTATTCCGCGCATCCTTGATAGATCAGTTGGTTTCCCGGGCTTGGGGCCTTGAACGACTGTGATGGATGGCTTCTTTTCTTGATCCTTCTTCTTTCCTCTTTTCTCAATTTGGGCCACTTCGTTGGGAATGAGCTCTGCTATGGCTTTCCAGTAGTGTTTATCAGCCTCTTTGTGGAATTTTTCTTGGCTGGCTAAGGATATCTGTTGAGAATGATAAATAAATGTCAATTTAAACGTTGCTAGTGTTTATTTATGATAAATAGGCAATTATCATCTAGGCTCCAAAATATAAAATCAGACCTTTTCTCTCTCTCTGTTGGTGGTCTTGTTAGTCTCCACGTTAAGCTTTCTTTTCTCATAAAATGCTTTTTTGAACTCTTCACCTTCTTCTATAATTTGGTTTCTCAGCTCCTTTTCCTTCTTCTCCTTCTCTTCAAGACGAATGGCGTTTAGCCTGCAAGAAGAAACCATAACAAAGAAAAAGAAGTTCCTTATTAGGAGATCCCGTTTCTCCACCCACTCAAATTGGTGGATTGTCGATGCAAAAAATACAAACATACAAGATTTTCAGAGAATTTTGAATATGTGACTTTTGGTTTGGCAAACGATTATCATTAGTTATTGGCCACGAAAATCACAATCAGCACGCGAATTATTGAAAATAGGGCAACTCCTTTATTGTCATGCGAAACAAGATAGGTCTTTCATTAAAAATTATTATGCTTGGTTACATCGTATGTTTTATGTTTATCAAGTTTCCAGAATTCAGACAACAGGAAGATGAAAAGCCCAACATATTTCTTAAAGTGGACAATTAACCCCATCCAAACCCTTTATGTTCTCTATTTTAGCAAGTCAAACCACATTGTCATATGAGCTAACAAGACCATCAAATGAGGCCTTAGATATGGAAGCAATTTTGTGCATGTTAGAAAAATAAATAAAAAACAGCAACAATTAAGAAAAAACTTAAAATGATTGACACAACAAATATTGCAACTTCATGACATTAATTTTTCTCACATCCATATATGAGTCAATTTGTCTGCAAGAAAAAAAATTATTCACCGAACTCAATGAAGTCCAATTTTGTATTTTCTCACCACCCTCCTAGAGGATTCTGTTCAGGAAACACTGTTAACCATCAAAGTAAGATTTTCATAAGTAGCCGAACCAATCAGCACTAACTCTCAGACCCAGGGTACCCAAGGACTACATATTTAATATGATCTAATTACCTCCAGCAAAAATCTAGAAAAGCTATTCTTTTATGAGGGTTATCAAAAACATATGTGAGGATTCTTATTTATTTCTACTTACCTCTTTTTGTTACCCCATTTGCCTTACCTTATAATAAGTTCACATCTACAATTTAATATGCTAAGATTACATAAATATTTGAAATCAAGTTGATACACACATAATATAGCATCTATATAGCTCTTCGGGTGACTCTGTGGTTTCTACTTACATTAGGTGGTTATCATACAAACCAAGACGTTACGCAGCTGATTCAAACCAAACCAAGACGTTACGCAGCTGATTCTTCCTATTTGAATCAACCAATTCATCTAGAAGCGAGCAGGTTGAATTAAAGAGAGCTCTGATAGGGCTTAGACAATTAGATGTTTACAGAGATCCTATTCAGAAAATCCATCATTCACAAATATATTCCGCCAATAATCCTCTTCTTCTCCCCAAAACCCGATGATTGGAGCACCATTTCCGATCTCCGTTTCTAACGACCAAACTAAATCCAGCAATAGATCTCCACCATATCAACAATAACGATAATTAACGCATCTAGATAAACATCACTGCAGCCATAACGAAGCACTAAGACGCAGATCCGACGGTAACATAAAACACGGAGGAAAGAAAACTTCAAAAATTAACTACTCATCAATTACTCAACAGAAGTGCAAAAAAACCTCACCGCCGCCATTCACGAAGAGCAAATCCTTCATCTTGCATCTCATTAGGAGGCGGAAGGATCGGTCCGTCGGAGCTGAATATCCCCTCAGAGTCTTCGCCAAGGTTGTACGGAGATGCTCCGTTGCCGTTCGAGATCGGAACGGAAGGAGCGTGCTCGAAAGTCTCAGCATTCGAGTCGAATCCGAATGGATCGGAGCTGTTGGTGCCGTCCACCGGAACTTGCTCGGACTCCGCGTACTCTGGTGCGAAGCCGGAGCCGGAGCCGGAGTAAGGCGGATTGTCAGCGGAGGAGAAAGCGGAATAGTTATCGGCGTAGCTGGTGTGTCCGTCGTAGTCAAACGGAGGAGCTGAGGCGTCGTCGAAGGATGCCATCTCTCTCTCTCTGTGTCAAAAAAGAAGCTGAATTTTCTCTCCCCCAACTTCGATTTTTCTTCGCTCTTTTTTTAGCTCTCTGCTTCAAATGTGTACGGGTTTTTTCAGTCTTCCAAATTCCAATATATACACAATTTTTTAGTCGGTTGTGTGTCTATTTTTTTATCCAAATAAATTCATTTATTTATATAATCTTTTCATTATAGGTAAAAGGATATATTGTATTTTCTGTATTTAATAGTTTTGTTAGTGGGATATAATCATATAAACTTGTATTCTTTTCCTTAAATTAGTTTATTTTTCTATTTTCAACATAACTCACAATTGTAATGGTTATTACTTCTTAGACGGAAAAGAAATTTACCACACAACTCTCTCTCTAACAATTAGAATTAACAATCTATTATAAATTAATAATTACTCGTATAAAAGATCAATCGATGGAGTGAAAAGATTTTAGTAACCATTTGACTAGTGTAATGTAATTAATCAAACAAGATCATTGTCTATTACCAAATCATCTTAACCTACTATATAGGAAGAGAAAAATTACTATTAACAATTAATGCCAATCAATAATTAACAAGTTTCAATAATACTCACCACATTTTCTAATATCTACATAACAGAGAATCTATATCTCAATTATTTTATCCATTTTTATCTTACACTAATATCAAAAATCATTTGTAAATACTAAATACTTAAACAAATTTCCTAAAATACCCTTAGTTAGCAATTACTATCAATATTAACATCTATTAATTGTATTTAATTTACAAAATTGTTCAACATGTAAAAATAATATTAAATTTGGATATAAGACCGTATAAATGGGACATCCAAAATAAGTTACCTGAACCAAATAATTAGGACATGGGAGTAATCTATTAATTAGGAATAATGATATTATAATACTTAAATTAATTTATAAATGAATATAGTTTGAATTTCATGATATGGACATGATAAACATAAACTGATACGTGTGCTTTTAAATGATCAACACTTCCATTCAAAGATTTGTAGAGTGTAGCCTAACAAAATGAAGTTAATAAAATTCAAGATTCAATGGCTAGAAACTGAATTGTGAGTAGGCAGAGAGCGGTAGTTACATTAAAGTAAGCAGTGCGTGATCGTCCCTTACCATATCAGCCAGCCCCACCTATGTATGATGCACCGATGGCCAGAGCTTGCCATTTCAGGTGAACCTGAGCCCTAAAGCAGACACCATTCTTTCTTGCTGCAGGCATGCACTTCTAGTTGCGTGTGATAATCCTCAAGAGTCGGTTCAGTCAGCAATGAAAGTCAGAACTAAATAAACAACGCACAAGGGCTCGGATTTCTGGGGGCCGGCAGCAGTAATGTCCGACAGTGGCAGTTCAATCACACCACAACGGCTCCAGTTAATAGAAATTTCCACATCACGTAGCATGCTTTGGCACTAGGATTAAAGAATGCAGAGGTCTCATGGAACTGGTGGAGCATTCTTTGGGGGCCGAGCAGATGATGGGATTCGCTGCAGAACTCGCGAGGGTTCTGGTTTCAGCCACTTGCTCGGCATCTCCTGCATGGATCTGCTGCACCTCATAATTAAAACAGTGTTACAGAAGCCAGGTGGTGCACAATTATGGTGAGGGAACCCGGAACGAAAATGTAAAGCAAAGTTATCATATGTTTAACAGATTGAAAATCCTCTAGTAGCAAAGAGACCCACCTTGGAGAACCCTGGCGTTTGTAAGAAATCTGACCAAGCATAGATTTCACAGCAACAAGAGCTTTCTCAGCAGCCTAAACGAAATGATATTCAGATTTAAAATCAGAGAATATATTTTAAAGAGAGAAACTCAGTGAAATCTAACAATTGAACACATGGCAAAGGGTGCCATGTGGAAGATGAATCTAAGTTGAAGAAGACAATTAGTAAAGAAGAAGTGAGTAAGGAGGAAAACAGAATACCTTAGATTTAGCTTCATCCCGTGTTAACCCAGTTCCCTTGCCCAGTACTTGCCCATTTATTTCAACCTAAACAACCGAAAATATACCAGAATAATTAGCTAAAAGGAATTGTGTTTCTGTTGACTGTCACGCCCCGCCCATTGGGCAAAAATAACACAACATTTGAATATTCTAGATCAAGCCTATCATCAAAAGAACAACTAGTTCAGCACAAAATGAATTGCCCAAAATCTGAAAATCACATGAAGCCTAAGTCAAGCATATTTATACTTGCACACTAAAGCAGTAGAACCTCATAATCAGAACTAAGACAACAAATATCATTAGGAGTAGCAGAAATAAGCGGGTTGAGCTTACACCAGGCACACAACATCCGAAGGGTAATTAGAATTTAAATGGTCAACAAAGTTCAAAACAAGAAAATCAGAAACTCTTGGACATATAAGCATAAAAGCTTTCAGGAAGTTTGACCAGCACATTTAATCCTGCAGCAGGATTGGTGGTGGTGACCGACAGTGAGAAGAAGACCTCGGTACAGCCCTCCTCCAAGCCGCACCACCTAGTCCGAACTCTGCTGAGGTCACTCTCTTACTGTCGGTTGCCACAACCAGCCACACAACAAATCCGAATGTGATTACACGGAGGCATACTTGACTTTTGAAAGGTGACAAGGACTGGATGCTTTTTTAAGTGCTGATTCCACAAGAATAACTGAATAACAGAATGAAATCATCTACACGTTCATTGATCAGGAAAAACAGAAAATCCTAACCTCAGCATACACTTCATTCTTCTGGCCCCAATTACCTAAAAACTGAGGCGGAGTTTTAAATGCAACACCAAGGCCCTCCACCATGCACTGAATAATTGAGACAAAAGTTAAATCATATGATGGGCCAAAACCTCACGACCACATTCATGAAAACCCTACAAAATATACATTCATTTTCTTATGCTTACTAATTCTTTAAGAGCAGATATTGAACTCGTGAACTTCTTGGAGGCCTCAATTCTCGGGTCTAGAATCCTTGGAGATGGTGATGGTGATGCTCTTGACGTAGTAGCCTCACGGGAACCCACATCATCAGTTAGATTATTGTCTTTGAGTTTACCACGACTCCCATCCCCAAACATGTTGCTAGAATCAGGTTTAAGCTGAGATAAGTATTTATCTGAAAAGAAAGAGTTTATAAAGCTATATTAAGCATCCCATGATCCATAATCTACAACAAGTAGATGCCGCCCCAAATTGACCTTTAGTTGCAAAATGGGGTTTCTAGAAAATCCAATAAAGTTAACTCCAAAATGTTCAAGGATTAATAATGCCAATTATACATACAGAAACCACCACATTAGGACTTATCTTTATCTGATCTACAAAGGAAGACTTTGCCCCAGTTTTAGCATAAATTGGCAAACTAGGAAAGCAAATTTGGGAGCAACCACACTTAAGGACCATGAATCAAGGAAAATTATTCAAGAAAAGTTCACAGATTTAGAAGATCAAGGAATACTGGGAGAAATCCACAAAGGTTTCTCATAGGAATCCACATAGAAACAATCCAACTAATCAATATACACAACGAGAATCGTATCCCAATGTTGCACTTCTAGAAAAACATAATTTATTATGCTATATTAAGTGGTTGTTTTTTTTAGGTAATACATAACCTGCTATTCTTAACGCTAGAGCTCACAAATTCCTATATAACTTATAGGTGATACAATAAAAGCTTTTTCAATCCTATTATGAACCAATATAAGGATCTACACCCGATGGTTGGGAACTAATGATTGGTTTTTGTATACAAAATGATGGATTTGGTCATCATAATGATCAAACTACATATGGTCTTGTTTCCACCACAAGAACTGAACATTAAATCCAAAACACTTAAACAAAAATCTATCTTCTTTTAGTGTTTTGCGAATCCCATACATGTTATCAGAAACTAAATAAATTGAAGTTTACATTGAATATATTGAATTATGTCATCAGATCCAACGCTAAGCCATTATTCCACACCTTCCTCATTTTCATCCTCTTTAGAGGGCAAGTAATTTAGCATGAGTAAATGAATTCATTTACTAAACGGTTAGTAATATGCATAAACCAAAATAAATCGAAACAGCCATTTGTTTCAACCATAAGGGAGTTATCATCTGTACTTTACCAGCCAAATAGAAAAGTGATCCTTCTGCAGCCTGATGCTGTGCTTCCCTTCTAGTTCTACCTATTCCTTCACCAATTTTCTCTCCTGCAAAAAATACCTGCAGACACCCACAGAATTACGATCACATTGGACTTCACCAACCAAAAGAGATACAAGAGAGAGGGTGCACAAGGTATAATGAAACTAATAAGGAGAAAAGTGCGAAAAAAAAATATTGACCATTTTTATCACAGGCCTTCTAACAAATAGAGGATAGTAATTGTTTTATTTATTTTTGGGTATTTTCATGCAGATCAGTACAATTTGAAAGAAAGGAAGAGAGAAACAGATCAAGCAGACATGCAAAGTTGCAAACAAAGAGAGAAGGTGGGGCCGGGATGGAAGGCTCTAACATGAACATTTACCCAAATTCTAAGTTTTCAATTGATATCTTTCATGAGAAATTGTGACCATCAATGTCAAAAAAGTCTGAATCTCACCTCTACAGAAAACTGCAGTTCTGTGCTTGATACTAATGTGTGCTTGAACTCCACCTACATAATAGAGCAATAATCTAGTAAAATGAGAATTTGGACGACAAAACTGAAGAGAAGGAATCGAGAGACATTTCACCTTTGCTCCAGACTTAAAAGCAATGTCCTGTAAAACTCCAGCGGAAGTTACACTTGATGAATCAATTTGTCCAACTTCAAGATCAAGATCCCTGTCTGCTGAAGGAAATCTACCCACAGGACTATCCTCACCTTGAAATCAGGACAAATGCTACTTAGTAACTGGTTTTGAACTATGATCTTGCAAATGGAGTTTTCTCAATCTAGGAGGTTTAGCAATCAATCCATGACCCAAAAGATGAAACAAAAACTTAGGACGTGACTAACTGAAACTATTGATATAAGACTCCAAAATATCATAGATTTCGATTTTTTATTTTTAATTATTTATCTAAAGTATTTGTTGAATGAAATATATAACTAATAGAGGAAGATTTTGTGAAAATAAATAAAAATATGAAGAATAGAAATAAGAGTCTTAAATTGATAATTTTAATCATTCAGGTCTAACATTTATGTTTTCATCTTTTGGATCCTAAATTGATAGTAAAACTATCTTTTCGGTGCCAGTCGGCCAGATTGATCAAACTCCTATATAAACTTACCAAAAGCAATAGAAGCATGCACTAGTACTCACTAATGATAATTAATATAGAATTTCAAAGAGGTATGTATCAACCTATTCAATTGTTCTACTTAAAAGCTCAAAAGTTTTTGTCAAGTTTTCACAAATGGGTACCAAAAGCAATAGAAACATGCATGTCTTGTTTCTTGAAAATTTTTCATAAATGTGATACTGAATCTGCAGTATCTGATATAGTTTTTTCCTTGTGAGCATAACTTACCAGAAATAGAACGAAAATCAGGCAATGGTTCATATAATCTCAATTGGTCTTGTGTCAGTTCCTGCATGCGTACATCCCATATCAAATCAGTTCACCCGTCAACCATGAAAGGCATTGCAATTTCTTTAGAATCTATAGATTAGGATAAAAGAGATACCAATTACCTCCTTTGGCATCCTCTGGCTTTGCAGAACCCTGCCATGTGGGATAGAGGTTTGCACTTCGCGAAGAAAATTTGTATTACGAGCACGATTCTTGTCAATAGGAAGAGGCTCAGCATTGAACTCAAGAGGTGGTGACACCCGGTTCAACTGCCTTGGTGTCGCCTCCTCTTCGACAGGAAACCAACCATGTGGGTGAACTCTTGTTAAGGGTACTTGCCCAGGTGGCCTTGCAGGAAATTGAGTTTCATTTTGAGGTTGTTCTCTCATGTCTTGACCATGTTGCAGAATGAGCAATCTCCTCCTTGTATCAGGATCTAGTTCAGATTCAGGTACCTCACCCTCTTCCCTCACAGGAGAACTGCGCAATGTCTTTTCTACCTTAACAGGTCCAGCAGATGGTGCTCGAAGCAGTGTTGCTACTTGAGGTAGTTGCTGATTTGGAAAAGACACTGCTGGCCCTTGTATAGTTGGTTGATGATTTGCAAAAGATGCTGATTGTGTGGCGAACTGGAGAGCTGAAGCAATTCTTGAGTCTAAATTTAAGATTGGACTAGGAGCAGTTGAACAAGCAGACATTGTCTCCTGAAGTTGAAATTATCAAATAAGATCTATCAGCTCGACATGATGCTAAGCATACATAACCATACAAGGAAAAGTGGCCAAACGGAAACGGAAGTCCCAGCAGCAACATGCCTACAAACCTATGTATTATTACCTCAAACCTCACCCAAAAGAAAAATCTAATAATTAAATAAAATTAACTATCTTCCAAAATAGTGCACCATAGAAATCTAGAAACAAAAATAAATCGATAAAAAAACCATATTAACTGCCACAAACAACATTTCACCTTCAATCTTCTTTCCACCTCAGTATCTGCCATTCCATCAAAACCAGAAGTATCCTTGTTGCCATTAGAAGTCAATGGATCATCCTAAGCAATAAAGAAAGGAGAGATGCTGCTTAGAATAAAAATGTTATATAGCTTCGAACATACTGGCTAATCTACAAAATCCCCATTTCATTGAACAAAGATTTAGGCACTCTATGGCTTCATTTTGAGAAATGCAAGTCACCCACAGATACAATTTTCCTTGAAGAGGGAATATTTTCCATAGATGATTTTTCAATTCTATAAGGTTGCTATTTAACACAGCAAGCATAGATTTTTTTATTTGTTATTTTTTGAGGTAAATGCTTTCCTGCTTTTATAAAATCTGAACTGTTCAAAATTTTCAATCTACGACCAAGAATGGTTCCTAAGTTAACTCACACGAGATGACCCCACCCCTATATATACAAACACACAAGAGAGAGAGAGAGAGAGAGAGATGCATATATTGAGGGTGAGTGTCAGGTTTTTTTTTTTTGGGGGGCGGGGGGGGGTGGAACGCATTTAATCGGTCTTGCAGAATACCTCCGTAACCAAATAGTCACCCACATCAGGTGCAGAGGGTAAGTCTTTGATATCATCTTCATATGCAACCCCAGAAACACTTTGCATCAGACCCTCATCAAACTCTCTGTTACAAAACAAGTTGAATCAGATCCTACAGGACCAATTGTGAGTAAAATCAAGAAAAGAAAACAAGCATGAGCAACTTACTTAAAAAAAACACCTCTAACATTGCATGCTACATTTCTGGCCACACAGAGCACAGGAATAGCATTGTTTGCCTGCAGGTAACAAGTTTCAAACCAAGTTAGCAGAAGCAGTAGGTCACTTCTCAAGGCAAAAAATGTCGTAAGGAAAAGTAAATTACTTCAGCTTGAGGTGCAAAATAAGGTGTAAATGCAGGAACAACATGCACCCTCTGTTGATCTTGCTCATCCCACACTTTTAGGCGGTCATCAATTACCAAGGCCATCTTAGGGTGGCAGTTTCCATCTTGAAAAACATGGAACAGTGACTTCCTACAACCTGTTCAAGGGCAAACATATCTCCATATCATCAAGATGAATCACATTGAAACTTGAAGTTGTGACTACAGTTCCTTGGGCCTTACCAGATTTCACACACACAATGCGGTCTGAAAGTTCCCTTGGGTTTATCAAATTCGAATCTGGATCAAGAAGTCTCCACATTTCTAATGCGTAATCTCTTTCTGCCATAGTGCAAACAAAAACCTCAAAGCGTTTTCTGCCTTTAGCAATCAAGTAGCTCTTTAGATCCTCCCATGCAGGTCTTAATCTAACAAGAACACTTGTATCGCGGATCTGCAGCAATTCAAAGAGTCTTTCAAATGTTCAACAAACACACAGGAACAAAATTTACTACCCCATTAGGCTATTTGGCATTATATATTTTCCAGAAGAAGATACATCTCATAAGATAGTTTATGAAACTGTACAAAAATGTCTTGCAGATAGTGCTAACACATTTTACTACTCAAAGGAAAAGGAGACATTATTAAATAGAACCCTGCATCATGGTTTAATCACTGAAAACAAAATCGTACACCAAGACTAAGTACCCAAGTCACAAGTAAAATAGGATAAAAAGGTAGAACAAGGAAACTAGATGTATTTACCAGTGGATTAATGCGAGTCAGTATTATGTTTCTATCTTGTAGTCGGATAAGTGGACGAACTATAGTTTGTTGATTGTCTGACAAAGCCAGAACCACCTCAGACTCTGACCTGATTACCTTCCCATTGTCTATGATCTGATCGCTTTCTGCATATTGCTTCAAAATATATTTATCATCCTGGTAGCGTTTAACCTCTGCTAGCATGCTAGAAGCACGCTGTGGATCAGTCTCGCAACTTATTTTACGCTGCAGTGAATCTATCCTATCCTCAAACGAACGTAGCGTATTCGCAACTATTAATGTTTCATCAAGATCAAATACAATGCTAAGACATCTGAGATTTAGCATGACAAGACATGAATTGTACAGAGTTGATGCCACGTTGAACCCCCAAAAACAAGGAGTTTGTCCATACTTTCTTGAATGCATAGCAACTAAATGAATCTCCTCTCCTCCAACAGATGCTACAGCTGCCTGAAAATTGAAATAGGCAAAGTTAGAGCTTAAGAGCATGAGACACATCATTCCCATGTGTGAAGATGATCGCAGGAACCAAAGTATACATGTACTATATTGTAAAGGCAGAGAGATCTGGGAGTTTGCTCTCAAATGATACCATAGCTTAGGAAATATGAAAGCCAGTGACTAGCAGTAGAACTTACAGATTCCTTTTTAAAAAAATATATATATGTAAAGCAATATAAGTCATTCCCCAGAACAAGTCAAGTGCCGTCTTCCCTAAGTTTCTAAAAATGGGAATGAAAATTTCTGGGTCCTACGCTAATGAAAACTAGAATTAATTGAGAACCCCTTACAATCTCCCAAATTCACATGTTCAACCCTACAAACCATCAAGAATGCTATAGAATCATATAATTGCTATTACTGTCCTGAATTAAACTCAAATTTCTCGATTATTAAAATGTAAATCTATGCAGTAAATCAGATTATGAAAACAATCCATACAATTTAAATTCGGTCTTGAATTCAATGGCCCTTGCATATATGCTCAGATACCCACATCTTTTGGATACAGTAAACCAGTCCCTTTCCAGAAAATCTGTACTTGTGTGAGAACTGTATTACCTATTATCCTACATAAAATCAATATGATCTCAAAATTTATAACTTCTTGGACATTTAAATGTTCGTTAGTGTAGACAATTAAATTCTCAAAATTGGAAGTATCGGTCTATAATATGTTATGGTTATATCAGACTGTCAGATTAGCCAATTGGTGATCTTTTTGGGTTGTCAAGTATCGTAGTTAGACTTTATTGATTGATTTGAGTTAAAGTATCTTTCCCAATCAGGTTTGAGTTTTCTGAACTGTTGTGGGCAATACCTTGTTCTGTCTGAGGCAGTTGGCGTGCATAACAGATAGCGGCGATTCCACATTCTTGGCCGTAGATTCCAATTTGAAGCATATTCCGGCGGAGTTAATGGAATGTATCACGGCGAGTGGCGGACACCGCTCACTCGGCGGCGAATAATGAGAAACGCGAATTTCTCGAATCTCCACCTCCTTAAATAATCCGACGCCGCCGTCTCGCAGCTGCAACTCCGCCCCTCCCAGCAATCTCCCCCCTTCATACACCACCACCAGTTTTCCATACATTTATTCACCCAAAATTAATCTTTAAAAGGAAAACAAATGGAAGCGTGAAGGAAAAAAAATAATCAAATTTCTTTCAGTCAGTTTCCCCAGATTTCACGTCGGGCAAATATTCCAATCGATCGATCAACCAATACCAAATACTCTTACTCCTTTAGCTCTATATTCATCTGTCCGTTTTCCTTTCCAGATTTATAGGTCGATCGGGTGAAGGAAAAAAAAAACTCAAAATTTAGGGTTTTCAGATCAAGATTTGGTGGACGAACTGTTGGCCTTCTATGATGGTAGAATTCCTGATTTTGTGAAATTTAGATCAGATTTTTGAGATTTTAGGTGAAGGACTGCGCGTGACGACTCTTAAGAAAACCCTAGATCCGAAATTTTTCGAAGGCCGTATCTTCAAAACTACTCTCTCTCTCTCTCTCTCTCTCTCTCTCTCTCTCTCTCTCTCTCTATCTACGTAATCTGGTGGGTTACTTACTCTCTCTCCTTTTAACATCACTTTCTCGTCCTTTTAAATCAGCACTTACCCGGAATTACCGACGCTGATTAAATTACCCTTTTTTATCATTTACTTTTTCAAATTTGCGGCCTCTTTTTTTTTTTAAACAAAAAATATAATAATATTATATAAATAATGATAACTTTAATGGAATTATAATAATAAGTTTGTGCAATACTTGATGTATTATTGCATTTATCTTCAAAATTAAAATAAATTCTTTTTTATTTATATATATACAATTTAAATGAAGACTTTAGAGACATTTTTTCATTCTATTCATATGCCATGTGAAATAATTTTAAGTGTTAAGTAAAAGTTATAAATTACGAGTCGGCCATATCTGTGTATTAATTAATATCATTCGAGCATTAGCCATAAATTAGAAATTATCTCAAGACTTTAATTATTTGATTACTGGTACACCTAAATTACATTAATTAAGTGAAGGTTTGGTCAAATAAATGTACACTGAAAAAAAATAACAATGGTAAATAATGGTAATAGTAACACTCTTAAAAAAAACTTATGTTAGTATGTGTTTTTAATTCGATTTATTTACAATAATTTATTTGTTTCGCATAATTTTTCATTTGGGATAAGACTACTTCTCTTACATTACAAAAAATTCATGACGGAAAATTCCATCGCGAATCACATAATATTCCGTCTCTAAACTCGTTTTGCGATAGATTTGTGTCGTCGAAAAAGTCTTTATCGCTAAATAATTGGCGACGGAATATTAAATCCGTCGCAAAAATTCGCAACGTTGGATCATTTGTGATGAGATGTTTTTCATCTATATAAGAGTTTTGTACAATCGTATCCCAAAGAATTAGGGATTACAATATCAATAAAATATATACAAAATATACATCATATCTCTAATTATTTTTGTTTCCTTAATTCCTTTTTTTATATTCGTCTCCAACCCAAAATTTTATTTTCCCCTTCAAAATTGAATATTCATTTTAATTCCTTATATTATTCAATTAAATTTTCAATATCAATTTATTATATTATATATTTTGATATATATATATATATATTAATATTTATTTTATATTTTTAATTTTTACTTAAAATTTTAAATAACTTAAATTTATATTACTTATAAATTATAAAATTAAAATGGTTTTAGTTCTACTACTCTTATTTAATTTTTATTTCTTATTAAAAAATCATTAATATAAATTGTAAAAACAAAATCAAATTTATTAAGAAAAAAAATTATAAAAAAAAGTGTTAATATTTAAAAATGCCCAAATTTTTAAAACATATCAAGGAAATGCCCACTTTTATAAACATGTATAAGAAATGCCCAAAAGTACAATTTCGACAATAATTTTCGTTTAACTATCAAATCCAGACAATTATTAGTGTAATGATGTCCATATTATTAACTAAGAGCAATATTTAAGTATTATAATGAATTTAACAATTTTATAAATAAGGAAAGAAAAAGAATTTATTGGATCTTGTCTTGATATGGTCATCATCACTATATGGGGAAAAATATATGTATATATGTAATATATGTGATCCTGACCGGTTCATAGTGATCCTGACCGGCCAGGAACGGTGCCGACCGGTTCGAACCGGTCGGTCTGACCACTTTATTATTTTTGTTTAAACTATTGCTCCTGACCGGTTCAGAATGGTGCTGACCGGCCAGGAAACCGAAGATGCATATTTTTTTTTTACAATGGTGATGACCGGTTCATCTTGGTGATGACCGGCCAGGAACCGGTCCTGACCCGGTCTGACCGTGGTCCTGACTCCAATTTTCTTTATTTTAAATTGATCCCTACATCTTTTTGAGTTGATTTTTTCTTTTTAAATTTTTGTTTCCTGAAATGAATAAATTATTGAGTAGATGTGTGAATACAAATAAGTCGTACATTGCGATGCAGACACATGCATGCCAACTTGTTAATTTTTTTGAAAAAAATAGTAACAATCGACCTATTTTGTACTGCACTAGTCAATTCCATCAATTATTTTTTGAAAAAAACAGTAAGAATCGACCTATTTTGTACTGCAGTAATCAATTACATCAATTATTTTTTGTAGACTTTGAATCCATTCATTGAATCATATACGTAACTTTACTTTATATAATTCAATTGATTTGCAAACTTGCGTACACCAGAAACTTGCAAAAATTCTCTCATCTTTTTCTTACGCTCTCTCTCTCACTTACTCACTTTCGACACTTGCAAAAATTATCTCATCTTTTTCTTACGCTCTCTCTCTCACTTACTCACTTTCGACACTTCGTAATGGAGAATTGGTGCAACCTATTTTTGCACTACAATAGTCAGTTCGATCAATTGTGGCACTATATTGGCGGGAATGAATGATTGATTTACTTATCAACGGCCAATATATCAATAGCTGCCTTGAGAAGCAGCATCCAGATGATTCTTGATGCAGAAAATATTCGAGGTGAGTACAATATATATTTTACATCTCAAACTCGTAGCGGTAGAAACGGAGCCTCATTGCTGACGGAGAATGGCGAGCTGCAGCGACTGTTCCGTTTGTACTCGGAGCCTGATATTTATATTATTATGAATCCTACAATCGACACTGGTGTTGGCACTTCTCAACGGGAGCCATCCCCCTACATCCCGTTCATATCCTCACTGAGTCCACAACCGTATATGAATTACAGTCCAACTGCAGAAGAACTTCAAAGGTTTTTGTTGGTCCCGGATATCAGGGTATACTTTGGCAGCGGAAAATACGTAAGTTCATTTCTTGCACTCTGCTGGTTACTCAGCTGACTGGGACCTTGTCAGCTGGTAAGTCAACTGGCACTATGAGTACTCAGCTGACTGGCGACTGGCTGGTCAGCTGGTAGCTCAAGACTTAGAATATCTTAGCCTTGTTTGCACAGTTATATCAGTTTTCAGATATACACCAGCACTTGAGTGCTGGGTTTCAAATCAGTATGAAAATGCAGAAAGCTGATAAAGACAAAAGGATTTTTATAGTGGTTCGATCAACTGATCTACGTCCACTCTCCAGTCGTAGCACTGAAAATTCACTAAGAGTAATCAGGTACAAGAGTCCTACGATCTATCTCTAGCTGGTGAATGCCCCGTCCACCAGTTCACTAGATCAACCGCTCCCGGCCTTGATTCCTTCTTCAACTCTCGTCAGATGGATGGAGTGCGAGCACGTCACTTCAACCTCCTCCTCCGACTGATTGGGTGTTTTAGTTCTCCCAAGAACGTGAATCTCAATACGGCAAACTGCCCGTAATAACTCAGGTGCTGGCTGGCACAAGAGCTGCTGTGAACTTCCTCGGAAGAGAAAGAACACCAATGAGATCTGTAACTTACAAGCTGGAAGCTTGAAGTCTCGTGTTTGAATAAATCAACACACGGATAAGCTTTAAGAAAAGCCTCGAACGATTTGCTTGCTTGCAATAAAGTTTATGCCTTTCGGTAGTTGAGCGTTCGGAGAAGAGTATTGAATGTGGAGAAGCAAGCCAGCAAGCGTCTTAAATGTTGGTAGCTCCGACCTATTTATAGACGCAGGATCCCATTCAAATCTTCTAGCCGTTTGGACACATCCGGAAAAAGTCTCTGTCCTCGCATGTCCTTCAGACGGC